>JABUQX010038688.1:77500-105000 GCA_015478945.1 Trachelipus rathkii
ATATATACTGCTGCTATATATATAATATATATATATATATATGGGGGTTGAGTGGAGGGTGCCTCTATTATATGCGGAGGATTTGGTTCTGTGTGGCGAATCCGAAGAGAGATTTGAGAGGATTGGTAAGAGATTTGGCAGGGTGTGTAAAAAGGAGGGGTTTGAAAGTAAACGTGGATAAGAGTAAAGGTTATGGTTGTGAGAGACCCTCCTCAGTGTGAAGTTATGTTAGATGGTGAGCAGCTAGAACACAAAAGTGTCTGAGTTTAAATATTTGGGGTATATGTTGGATGAGAAGGGAACGGACGATGCAGAGTGTAGTAGGAAGGGTTGTGAATGCTTGGGAAGGTGGCTGGTGCAGAGAGATTAAATCGTTGGTGAATGCAAAGGGACTAAGTCTTGAGTGTGCTAGGGTCTTACATGAGGGTATGTATTTACCTGTGTTATTGTATGGTAGTGAGACTATGGTCTAGAATGCAGAAGTATAGATCTAAAGATTCAATGTGTTCAGATGGACAATCTTAGGGTGTGCTAGGTGTGAGGAAAATTGATAAAGAGAGGAATGAACGTATTAGAGAGAGTGGTGTGGTGTGAAAGAAAGGGAGTAAATGAGAATAAATGAAAGAGAAAATATGCCAGAAATGGTTTGGTCATGTGGAAAGGATGAATGATAGTAGGTTGGTTAAGCGGATGTATAGTGGTGAGTGTGTTGGGAACCGACCGGCTGGGAGACCGAAGAGAAAGTGGATTGAGTCGGTGAACGAATGTCTGAAGGAGAGAAATGTGAGTTTGGCAGAGGCGAGAATAAAGGTGCATGATAGGAATGGCGGGGTTTTTGTATGGGGGGCATGGTTGTGGCCTGGGCCAGGGAGCCCTACACTTGACGATTTACCATGGTGAGGGTCCGTCGCGGTCCATGATGCTCTAGGGTGGATTTTTCTGTCTGTGACGTTCTACTAATTAATGGTACAGAGGGCGGTAAAGGCTGGGCTTTCTTTCGACGTTTGTCAATGTGCTCCTACTGCTTTTCTTTTCCGATGCTTGTACAGCACCTTACCCCCAATCTTGGGGCAAAGAGGAAGGAAAAAAAAAAGAAAGAGATATATATATATATATATATATATATATATATATATATATATATATATATATATATATATATATATATATATATATATAATATATATATGTAAATAACTATATATATTTATATATATATATATATATATATATATATATATAACCTTATATATATATAAGGAAAAGTGTGGATGTGCTAAAGTAGGAAGTAAGAATATTGGCAGCGAATGGTGGAATGAAGGTGATGAAAGCGGTTAAGGTAAAAGAGCGTGGTTGAATGTACTAAAAGCAAATGATGAAGTTTCAAAGAAAGATGCTTGGAATTATATAAGGAGGGAAAGAGGAACTAAAAAAAGGATGCATACGTAGGAGGAAACAAGAGAGTAAATATGAACAGTTTGGAAGGAGGATGAATGAGGACATACAAGGGAATGAGCTCTTCTGGAAGGAAGTGCGAAAGGTTAAGGAAATGAGAATAAGGGGAATCTGCTTAGAATAATGAATGGGATGGTGTTTCGTAAGCGATGAAATGGATGTGAGGGGAGTGTGGAAGAACACTTTGAAAATCTGCACAATATTAACAGTAATGATGAGGTGTTAATTGAAGAGATGTGTGTGGTTTGATGGTGCAAGAAGGAATGAGTATTTTGGGGATGAGGTCATTAGTAAGGAGGAGGTAATGGGTAGAGTGAGAAAGTTGAAGAATGGTAAATCTGCAGGTATAGATGAAATTACTAGTGAAATGATCAAGAACGGAGGCGAGATGATGATTGATTGGATTTAGAAGTTGTGTAATAAAGCGTTTATGGAGGGTATAGTTCCAAGGGATTGGAGGAGAGCGGTAATAGTACCCTCATATAAGGGTAAGGAGAAAAGGGGAACTGTAATAGAAATTATAGGGAATAAGTTTATTGAGTGTTGTAGGGAAGGTATATGCTGGTATTTTTGGTCCGAAGAGTGCGTCGAGTGAATGAGGGACTGATTGAAAGAACAAAGGTGCGTTTAGGAGTGGTAGAGGATGTGTGGATCAAATCTTTACATTGAAACAAATGATTGAGAAAATGAGGGAGAAGAAGAATAAATTATATTTAGGTTTTATGGATTTACAACAGGCGTATGATAGGGAGTTAATAGGGAAGCTTTATGGCGGAGTATTAGTGATATATGGTGTTGGTGTTGAGCTTCCTGAATGGAATCCAAAAGTATGTATGACGATAGTGAAGCGTGTGTAAGAATAAATGAATTGTCAATGGTGATTGGTTTAGGATTAATAGCAGGTGAGACAGGGTTGTGTTATGTCTCCTTGATTTATTCAATTTGTATATGGATTAAGGGTTATGAAAAAGAAGAATTCGAAAGGAATTGGGGATGGCAGAAATGGTATTAGAATGATGGAGAATGGAATGAGTGGAGGTGCCCTACCTGGCCATATGCGGACTGATTTGGTTTTGTGTGGCAGATCTGAAGAGAGTTTGAAGGATTGGTAAGAGAGATTTGGCAGGGTATGGAAAAGGCTTGAAAGTAAACATAGATAAAGAGTAAGGTTATGGTGGTTGTGAGTGAGAGGACAGTCCTCAGTGTGAAGTTATGTTAGATGGTGAGGAGCAGCTGGGCAACAAGCATCGAGTTTAAATATTTAGGGTATGTGTTGGATGAGAGAACGGATGATGCAGAGTGTAGTAGGAAAGTTGTGAATGGCAGGAAGGTTGCTGGTGCAATTAAATCGTTGGTGAGTGTAAAGGGACTAAGTCTTGAGTGCACTAGAGTCTTAACATGAGGGTATGTTGGTACCAGTGTTATTGTATGGTAGTGAGACTATGGTCTGGAATAGAAGTAAAGATCTAAAGTTCAATGTGTTCAGATGGACAATCTTAGGGGGCATGCTAGGTGTGAGGAAAATTAATAAAATGAGGAATGAACGTATTAGAGAGATGTGTGGTGTGTGGAGAAAGGGGGTAAATGAGAGGAGAATAAATGAAAGTATGTTGAGATGGTTTGAATCATGGAAAGGATGAATGATAGTCGGTTGGTTAAGCGGATGTATAGTGGTGAGTGTGCTGGGGAATCAACCGGCTGGGAGACCGAAAGAGAGAAAGTGGATTTGAGTCGGTAGAACGAATGTCTGGAAGGGGAAGAAATATGAGTTTGGTAGAGGCGAGAAAGGTGTAGTGTATAACAGGGAGTGAATGGCGGGATTGTGAGGGGGGTATGGTTGCTGGCCCACCTGGGCCAAGGGGATGAACCTACACTGACGATCTACCATAGTGAGGGTCCATCGCTGTCCATGAAACCGGGTGGATTTTCTGACTGCCGATGAGTTCTCGCTAATTAATGGTACTGAGGGCGGTAAGGCTGGGCTTTCTTTTCGACTTATGTGATGTTCTTCTTCTACTTTTTTTCTTTTCCGATGCTCGTCCGCGCACCTTACTCCCATTCTTGAAAAAATAGAAGAAGATAAAAGAGAGAAAGAAAGAAAGAAAGAATATATATATATATATATATATATATATATATCTTATATATATATATATATATATATATATATATATATGCCTATATATATATATATATATATATATATATATATATATATATATAAAATATATCTATATATTGTTTTTTATATATATATATATATATATATATCTCTGCTGCTGCTACCATATATATATATATATACTTGCTATATCTCTTTCTTAATATATATATATATATATATATATATATATATACCTATATGTATATATATCTTTCTTTCTTTATATATATAACTATTATATATATATACCTTAAAAACTATATTATTATATTTCTACCTCCTTTTTCAGAGAGGTATCACAAGGGGGGACTACAGGAAATCGAACTTTAAGGCCGGCTATCGCTATATATATATATATAATATATATATATATATAGTTGTATATGACAAACATATATGTATATATAGAGACAAATTTAACCAACCTTTCTATATATATATATATATATATATATATATATATATATAATAACTTAACTTTAATATATATATATATATATATATCTTTGCTCTTCCTGCATATACTTTTATATATTATGCTCTTATATATATATATATATATATATACTATATATATGCTTTGCCATATTACATGCTATATATTATATATATATACTTACTTATATATATATATATATATAACATCATATATATATATATATATATATGCTGCTTATAACTAATATATATATACTATATATATATACGATATAATAAATAATAACATATATATATATATATATATATATACTATATATATATATATGTATATATATATATATATATATATACTGCTATATATATATATATATATATATATATATAACCTTATATATATATACGCTATGCTCTGTATATATATATATATATATAGTTTATAATTGTTGGAGGAAACACCCGAGTTCCTAAAGTACAGTCAATCCTGCAAGAAATTTGGGGCAAGGAGCTTGGGAAAAACATCAATTCTGATGAGGCTGCAGCTTTGGGGGCAGTGTACAGGGCAGCAGATATTGGGCAAGGTTTTAAAGTTATGAAATTCCATGTCAAGGAGTCTGTGGTTTATCCGATAGATGTAAGTATATTTTTTTGTTCTTTCTCTTGTTTATGTGAAAGTTGTGATTAACGTAAAGAGTCAATTATTATCATTGTTTATAAATATTTGGGGGCAAGAATTATATCCAAGTACGTTAGTCGTTAGTCCTACCATTTGTACTTAAAATTAAACAGGGTTATTGCTGTAAGAGTATAGCATTGCTACTGAAATAAAGTTCTTTCCAGTTTTTATGTTGTATTGTTGTACAGATATTTTAATTATGTTAAACATACTTTTTTCATTTTATGTGAAATGTTGTAAATTTTGGATATTTTTATTTTATTGAAGGAACTCCCCCCTCCCCACTTTTTTTTATTTTTTTTTTTTTTTTGCGTGTTTGTTTAATGAAATTTTTCTATATTTAAGAATTGTTACCAAAGTTTAGTAAAAAAAATTTTTTTTGCTAAATAGAATCAACCCTCATCCATTCATTTATATGTTTAGCTTAAACTTTGAATTTCAATATCTAAGATTTGGTGCCATGTGTTTTTAACTAGGTTCACTTAAACACTTTATTTTTCAACTTTAAAAGGTTGATTTTGAAAGGATTATTGAAAAGGAAGATGGAACTTCCACTCCAAAGGTAGTAAAGAGAAATCTTTTTGCTTTGACAAACACTTATCCACAAAAGAAAGTAATGACCTTCAATAAACATAATTCAGACTTTGGTTTTAGTATTAATTACGGTGACTTATCACATCTCAATAAAGAACAAGCAGGGTGAGTAAAATTCTTAAATATATAGGAAGATCTAAATCTTAAAAAAGATATTTTAAAATTACTGATTTGACAGTATTTATTTTATTTAGAATTAAACTGTTTAATTAAATTTGAATTAATATTCTTTGAATATAGACTAACCATTGAGAGTAGAAATTACTAATTATAATGTTGAATTTTTATTTGGAAGACATATTTTGCAATCTGAAACGATTTTAGGTATTAAAATATAATTTAGCTAAAATAAATTGAAATTAGTGTGTTGAGGAATGAATATTTTTAAAATCTATGACAATCAAATTCTTTAAATGAATCAAATCTCCATCTCCATACCATCTCAATGTATCCTCATTTATTCTCTTTTACTCCATTCTTCACACCACACAACCCCCTAATGTGTTCATCCTTCATTTTATCAATTCTTCTCACACCTAACACGCCCCTAAGATTGTCGATCTGAAAACATTGTACCTTAGATCTATACCTCTTATTCCAGACCATAGTCTCACTACACTATACATTAACACAGGTAACAACATACCCTCATGTAAAATCCTAGCGCACTCAAGACTTAGTCCTTTCCCATCCACCAACGATTTAATTGCACCAGCCACCTTCCTGCCATTCACAACTTTCCTACTACATTCTGCATCATTCGTTCCCTTTTCATCAAACATATATCCTAAATATTTAAACTCAGACACTTGTCCCAGCTGCTCTACATCTAACATAGCTTCACACCGAGGACTGTCCTCACTGACAACCATAACCTTACTCTTAATCTACGTTTACTTTCAAACCTCTCCTTTCCACCCTGCCAAATCTCTCTACCAATCTCTCCTTTCTCTCTTCAGATTCACCACACACAAACCAAGTCATCATGTAGTAGCCGTCAGTCGACCGCCACTTTCCCCAGTCTCCATGTGGTCCATTGCCAACTCCATCCTACCACCCCCTTTCTATTTCTTTCATAGCCATCCATTTACAATAAAAAACCAAGGAGACATAACACATCTGCATACTCCACTATTAATATTATATATATATATATATATATATATATATATATATATATATATATATATATATATATATATATATATATATATATATATATATATATATATATATATATTTTCTTTATTAAATATAATCTATATATCTATATATATATATATATATATATATATATATATAACGTATTTTTACAGATGTTTAGGATCTCAAAATGTATCATTTGTTTTTGTGGAAGGAGTTACGAACGCTTTTGCCAAACATTCTGAAGATGGGTCTGAACCGAAAGGAATTAAGGCTCATTTTACAATGGATGAATCTGGCATTTTGCTTCTTACAGACACTGAAGTATTATTCGAGAAAAACGTTACAGTAGAAGTTGAGGAGGAGGAGGAATCTACTTTTTCAAAAATTGGAAGTACTCTTAGCAAGTTATTTTCAGGTAGGATTTTTTTTTGGCTTCTACTAATTGTATATTATATTTATTTGGAAAGTGTAGCTCTATACCATAACACCTAAAAGGCTATCCCGTGTCTTGTCTGATTCGTCCCACTTCAACAGTAACTCTTTGTTTGCTTATCTTCAAGAGCTGAATATTCTCTATTATATTTAAAAAAAATATTTTCCTTTACATCTATTAATAGAATTATGATAGGACTCGCCCATAGAGTTGGATTCCAACCTATCATAGCTGCTCCTTTGTGTGCTGTGGTGAGTTCTGACACCCGCTTTAAATAAATAAATATATACAGGGTGATTCAAAACCTCTGCGACAAACTCGGAGGGCTGATAGAGCAAACGATAAGGAACATTTATGGTTAAATAATCTATGTTGTATGACGCTTCGTTTCAAAGTTACGGATGATGTCTGGTAAACCACGTGATGTTTGATGCGTCGTTACTTCGTAACCAGAGGTTTTGGGTATTCTAATGTTATGTATGTGTGCGTGCGTACATCTGTGTACTCCGAGGGTTGATAGAGGTAACAATAAGGATATTTTGTTAAACAACGTGTGTGTTTTGACGCGAGGATGTAAAGCAAACAATGGTAGCTTATGAAATCTTTTTATTTGGGAAAATTACAGGTGGTGTTCAAAGTGTCTGCCCTGTACCTGATTACATTCGTTACATCGCCGTGCCATTGCCTGTCGGACTCTACCGAACATACCCTCACTGTGTCTGATTTGATCAAGCGCAGTGAATATTCGTTGAATCAGTTCCTCTCTTGTGTTGACTGGGTTAATGTACACAACACTCTTCACATGCCCCCAAAGAAAATAATCTAGAGGCGTGAGGTCGGTCGATCTTGCAGGCCACGCAACTGGTCCCCCTCTCCCTATCCATCTGTGTTCAGATGCGCCCGTACTTGGTGGCTGAAGTGCGCTGGAGCGCCATCATGTTGGAACCACATGTCTCGGCGGGTCGCAAGGGGTATGTCGTCCATGAGCTGCGGAAGAGTGTTCTGGAGCAGTTGCAGGAACGCAGGTCCATCCAAACGGTGTGAAATGATGACGGGTCCCAGCAGATAATCCTCAAGAATTCCACCCCAGATGTTTACGGTAAATTTCGCCTGGTGAACTCTAATGAACATTGCGTGAGGATTGTCCTCGTCCCATATGTGGCTGTTTTGATGTTGAAGTAGCCATCACGTGTGCAGCACGCCTCATGGGTAAACAAAACGTATGCATGAAAGGCAGGACTATCGATGATCCGTTGCAGAAACCACCGGGCAAATCGCATACGGGGTGCGAAGTCATTTGGCCCAAATCCTTGTACTTTCTGTAGGTGGTATGCATTGAGGCTTTGCTCTTGCAAGACCCGAACCACAGACGACTGATTTGAACCCATGGCATGGACAATGGCGCGTGTGCTAGTCGGCGGGTCGTTGGCGACTCTCAAGCACCTCTTCTTCAAACGCAGGAGTCCTCGTATTACGCGGTCTTCCACCAATGCACCGGGGACGAAGGGTCCCATTATCTGAAAGACGCTGATGAAGGCGAGCAATCATTGTGTGGTGGGGTGATTTCTGTGTGGAAACCGTTCCCTGTACATGAGGTGCGCTCTTCGTCCATTTAGGATTAATAGTGGAGTGAGACAGGGTTGTGTTATGTCTCCTTGGTTATTCAATTTGTATATGGATGGGGTTATGAAAGAATTCGAGGTGGGGATGGCAGGAAATGGTGTTAGAATGATGGAGAATGGAGATGAGTGGAGGGTGCCCTACCTATTATATGCGGATGATTTGGTTCTGTGTGGCGAATCTGAAGAGAGTTTGAGAAGATTGGTAGAGAGATTTGGCAGGGTATGTAAAAGGAGGGGTTTGGAAGTATACGTAGATAAGAGTAAAGGTAGTTGTGGTTGTGAGTGAGGACAGTCCTCAGTGTGAAGTTATGTTAGATGGTGAGCAGCTGGAGCAAGTGTCTGAGTTTAAATATTTAGGGTATGTGTTGGATGAGAAGGGAACGGATGATGCAGAGTGTAGTAGGAAAGTAAGTTGTGAATGGCAGGAAGGTTGCTGGTGCAATTAAATCGTTGGTGAATGTAAAGGGACTAAGTCTTGAGTGCGGTAGAGTCTTACATGAGGGTATGTTGTTACCTGTGTTATTGTATGGTAGTGAGACTATGGTCTGGAATAAGAAATATAGATCTAAAGTTCAATGTGTTCAGATGGACAATCTTAGGGGCATGTGCTAGGTGTGAGAAGAATTAATAAAATGAGGAATGAACGTATTAGAGTTGTGTGGTGTGAAGAAAGGGGTAAATGAGAGAATAAATGAAAGTATGTTAAATGGTTTGGTCACGTGGAAAGGATGAATGATAGTCGGTTGGTTAAGCGGATGTATAGTGGAGAGTGTGTTGGGAACCGACCGGCTGGGGAAGACCGAAGAGAAAGTGGATTGAGTAGGTGATCAACGAATGTCTGAAGGAGAGAGAAATGTGAGGAGTTTGGCAGAGGCGAGAATAAAGGTGCATGATAGGAGAGAATGGCGGGGTTTTGTATGGGGGCATGTAGTGATGTACGCTGGGCAAATGTCCAGTGGGCAGGCATTTATAAAATGGGCATTTGTCCAGGCATTTGCCCATTTCATAAATGCCTGCCCAAAAACTGGGCATTTATAAAATTATCAGTAAAGGATGGATTATTGACAGTAATTTGAATAAAAAACATTCAGAGAATAGTCATTACGTTTTTTGCATATATATATATAACATATATATATATATATATATATATATAGCTATAATATATATATATATATATATATATATATATATATATATATATATATATAGCCCTCAAACCCTTCTCTATACTTCTGCTAACTGCTGCTATGCTGCTATACCCCATTTGATTCTTAAGGGGGGGCTTAATCTTAGCAGGGGGGGATGTTAGGGAGCCTTCGGACCCCTACCTGGTGTTTATGTGTTTATAGTTAGTATATGGTTATTTTGACTAAGAGCAGTATTTTGGCTAAAAACATGGTCATTATCCTGCAATATAATTATTCATTTATTTACTGTAGATATTACCAACTTAAAATTCAGACAAATATACTAACTTTCATTATCTTTCAGAACATAGAGATTACAATTTTCTTTGCTATAGTTTTATGATTATATGTTTTGTATAAAAATTATTTTGAATTGAAATCCAATCCAAAATCATATCGATCAAAATCATACACGGAATTTTCTTTATTGTTGACTCACCGATATTAGACATATTTACTATTGATGTTGAAAGAGACGGATCATTCCAATTGTCCGTCCAATTAATTCAGATCAGATCAAAAACTGTTCCAGGTGTGTTAAAAATTCATTCTAAAAAAAACTTATTAATTTGTTTATATGTTGTAATAAATTACCTGTTAAATAAACCTCATAATTAATCGCATAATTATTCGTAATTTATTTTGATGAAAGACAATATTTTAATACTTAGCTATAGTTTCCAGAGATTGTAATAGCGTCTGGTGGAAAGTCTCGCAATTCTACTATCATATTTGATTAAGAAAGAAAAACCCCATCCGAAAAGCTGTGTCTTTCAGGGTCAGTAAAATGTTTAATTAAATATAATTTCATAACTTAATAATTAAGAATAATATAGTAACTTTAACTTTTTCCACCAGGGTTTTTTTTTTTGGCACAATTTTTTTGGGGATCTTTTTTTGTTTTCTCGTCTTTTTGGTTTTGCTTGCTTGCTTGCTGCACCAACTTTTCATCGTGGTTGATTCAGCTTATTGCATCAGCACTTTCTAACAATTCACCTACTTTACTCCTGGAAGCTGTTTCAGTTTCATTGACTTAAAACGTACTTACTGATAGTGATTCAGCTTTATTAAATTCCTGGAACATTCAAGTTATAAACCTTTCATAAACTCTTAATTAACTTGATTACGTCATTAGTGAGAAGAGAAAGACTTCGTGAATTCTAGTGCTATAGTGAATATCGTTAATACTATAATTCTATATTGTACTATATAATTATAATTAGCATACAAATATCAGAACTATAGATTTATAAACATTCTTTCATAAATCTCGATATAGTTGTGCGAACTTGAAATTCTTTATAGTGCAATTTACTTACGTATAAATTGGTGATAAATTTACTTAACAGTTAATTTGGTGTTTTTATACTCGGTAATGGTGTTGTAAATTTAATTCTATATAACTTGTGTAGTTTATTTATCTCGGGGAAAACTATTTATATAGCCATATTTATATAGTCATTTAACTTCTTAGCATCATCTCATTTTGGGTTATTATTTATTCGTAGCCAGTACTTCATCGATTTCTTATACTAGCTGGAAACTCGATTGGGGTCCAGCATAGTTTTCTATATTCATTTCATAATTTCATATAAAGGTACTTTATTAAAATAGTTTTATAGTTCCTCTTTGAATAATTCCTTTTTTTTTATTTATTTTCTATTCTGGGTTTTGGTAAGTCTTACAATTACAAATAAAGTAATATTTCATCGTCTTCTAAATTTTTGGTAAGTCTTATAAGGTACCGATATCAGCATAATAGACGAAAGTTTTAAATCACGACCAAACAACTGCCTGTCAAAGCAAGCCAGGAAGTCCTCTCAAGTGAATCCGCTGTTGGACAAAGTCTGGTTCTTTCCTTTGACAGATACGCTCTCTTAATTGTGGTCTACGGTACCAAGTGATCTTCACCTTCGAGTAATTGGTTTCGTCGTTGTAGTTAGGAGGTGTGTAAATATTTGTTATATTCTTTATTTTTACCTAGATATTTTAGTAATTTTTCTTAGAATTTCTCGGGGATTGACTGCGTCAGTTTCGCTCGTCAATCTCCGTTACATACACAAAAATAAAGTGGCGCCCGAACAGGGACTTCTTGTCCCTAGTTTTGCAGGCAGCCCGGTTGTGATTAACTTCACCCTGATCATCACAGCAGTTACACTTCGGATTCTGGTTAGTTGACTTCTTCTTCAGTCAGTAAGTTTTAGTTCTTTTCTTTGAATTCTGAAAATATTCTTTTAAAAATGGCTTTTGGTGGTTTACCTGTATCATCCGGATTGAAAATGAGGGATGATGTAGACAAACAAGAGAAGCGTAATAGAAAATCAAACACTACTCCAACTCTGGGTAGGAATTTGGTAGATGTATCTAAATCTGTACCACCTGGCTCACGTAAATCAGGGGTACATGATACTCCAACTTTGACTAAAAGATCTGGATCAGATCCATATCTTTACTCTGACTCTGACTATATTCTAAAAATGGCTGAAACAGATCCTTTAGATCAGGACGATGTATTGCCTTTGGATTATTTGGGTAAACTCATGACAAAATGTAGTAAAGACAGAGACAAATTACAAGAGAGATTGGAACGCAGAGACCAATCTATTCGACCAAAGACTTTGATTGACTCTACTGTTGTTGACAAAAATGGAAAACTTTCATTGACAAATGCAGCACAGTCTAGTCGTGTAAAAACAGCGGAACATAGGCCTAGCTTGATACCGCGTTTACTTAAAAATCCTACTATGACTTCTAAAGAGACTGAAACACTTAGAGGTTCATACTCAGGACTTAGACCACGACATGACACTAGACAGACGAAAACACAAGTAGCGTTTAGAGACGTTGACTCATACGATGATGACCATAGCGAATTTAGTACATCCTCTAGACAAAGTGCAGGTGAGGAAATGTCGAATTCCCACAGAAATTATTCTAATCATTCTAATGTAGATATTAAGTATTCACCTAAATTTAATGATAATCATTATGAGGATCCTACGATGAATCCTAACCTAATACAACCTAACCTTAGGCCATCAGTACAGTTGCAGCCACCACAATTGTCTTACGGTAGATCCGCGGATTTTAACGATGATTCTTTATATTCAGGTAGGGAAATAAAAATGCATTTAAACATGTTGACTGAAGCTATTACCATGCTAGCGCAGTTGTTAAAGAACTCCCAGAGGTTAAAGGTAGTCGACCCTGGGAAGTATAAATATGAGACAGAACAGAATTTATTAGTTTATTTATATGACTTTGAAGCATATTGTGGACTTCACTATCCAAATGCTCCACATCAATGGCTTAGACTCTTAGGTAGGCAGTTAGAAGGTAAATTCTTAGAATTGTATAGGCTGATAGTGAAGGAAGATAGGGATTATTTCACAGTACGAGACGCTCTGGTTAGATGGTACCAGGATGAAGAGAAAAAGAAAAATGAATATAGATTACAGGCGTACCATGCAGCTCATAGGAATCGCGGAGAAAGTATAAGAATGTACGCACTGAGACTGGAAAGATTAGCACGGAAAGCATATAAGGGAATAGACATGAGAAGGCATGACTCCTTACGAGCGGCGTTCTTGTGTAGCTTACCACCGTACATTGAAAGAAGTGTTAGGCAGTACATTAAAATGACTGAATTAGATAATGGGAGACGTACACCATGGGAGAAAATTGTAGAATATGCCGACTCATTAGAGAGCGACAACATAGCTTATCCTAATTCAATATCTAGGGATTCATATCATAACGTTGAAGAAGAACCTATAGAATTCAAAAGATCTTCAAAACAGAAAGAGGCCTTGAATGATACTTTTGACTCAGCGGTAATTCAAATAGACACGGTTTACCCTAAGTGGACCGATGTATTGCAGAATCGAGGACCTCCTCAATATAGTAAAAATCCACAAAAGGGGAAGTTTTCAAATAATAATAATGGTTCTCGGAATAATTCAAATAAAATTGTGGGTAGTAGGTATTACCATGACCAACTTCGTAGTCCACCGCCTCGTACAAATGAAAGTATGCAAGGTAGAGGTCAAAGAGATGTTCAAAGAAGGAATAATGTTGTTGAACGTAGTGAACATGTTGATCGTAGAGACCGAATGAATGATGTATGTGAGTATTGTGAAATTGCAGGTCATAGAATGAAAGATTGTTACAAGTTCCTAGGAATCTGCAGCTATTGCAGAAAGAAGGGACACAAAAGGTTTGAATGTAGAGCATTTAGGTCTGCTTCGTCGTCACCGCCGAAAAAACGAGGTATTCGTTGCCCGTTTTGTCCCGGACAACATTCTGGGATAAAATGTCCAAATCGGACCTTGATTAATCTAGATATTGGTCGTCAAGATCGGCGTGAGTATAATAAGCAGAATCCTACAAGACCAGTAGTTAACAGAATATTTACTCGATCAAACACTAACAATAGGAATAACTCTTCTCAAAATAGATCAGAAGAAAGACACCATAATACTCAAGGAATTGAAGAAGATAGTGTAGAAGAAGAAAGATATACTCCAGGTACAGAAGAACTTAGATTAATGGAACCGTTAAACCAACGGTCTCCCCGGAAATGAGCCACCTGGAGGAGAATGATATGGTGATCGGCTCAATGGTGGTAGACGGGGAACAGAATGATCAAATGACTTTAGAAGAAACAACAATAGAGGTACCCTTAACGTCGAGTGAAAGAGTACTTCCTGTTTTGGAAAATCGATTACGTACAGTACATATCACATTTAAGGACGCTTCAAGCGATCCCTTGATTGTTTCTGTAGCTTTTAGACCTAATAGTAGTGGATTTCATGCTTGTATGATTGATTGTGGAGCGGGTGTTAGTTTAGTTAATGTGGATCTGGTGAATGATCAATTAAAAGGGATTTCTTTGAAACCATCTAGTGAAATTGGTATAAAAGAAATTAGTGGATTAATTAGGGATCACGTAGTGCCAGTAGAATATTATATAGAAACACCCTTATTCTTTTATAATAGTCATTATCATACTAAACCTATTATATTTTTAGTACTTCCTTCAGAAGTTTTGTGTGAATATATGATATTAGGAGCTTCAGCTTTAAGGGACAACGACTTGCTCCCTGACCTCACCACTCGAGAGTTAGTGCATAGACAAGAACATGATATAGAAGTAGTTGCAAAAGATGAGAGTGTGAAATTGCCTTTTTACAAGTGTGTGAATGTTAAATCTGTTAACATTCCTCCTTTTTCATGTAAATTGGTGAGTGTAAAAGGTAGTGCGGATGTTCCCTTAGATTTAGTGGGTTTCCAGGGGGAATTAATGGGAAACATATATCCAATACCTGGAGTTTTAGATTTATCAAATGGTGGAAAGGTTGCTGTCATGAATATGTCAGATAGACCCAGGTATTTTCGGAAAGGGGTTATTTTAGGTCAGATTTTTTCTTTGACTGAGGAAGAATGTAGTAATGTTAAAATTAACACGTTGAAAACTTTGTCTAATGGGCAAGAGTGCGAAGAGGAGATATGGACACCTGAGAAATTAGTAACGGATTTTGTTTTGAATGATTTGCAAATCAATCCTCAACAAAAACAAGAGCTTGTTGCGGTTTTAATGAGGCATCAGAAGGCGTTGAGCTTTGGTGACCATGATGTGGGTGTAGCTACCAACATCACCCATACTATTGAGGTAGAAAGCCAACGTCCAGTTAGACTCCCAGTTCGTAGATTCCAGGGTCCGTTGGCCCAAGAAATCGAACAACAGTGCCGAGAATTATTAGAACAGGATATTATAAGGCCAAGCAAATCTCCTTATTCAGCACCTGTGGTACCAGTAAGAAAGCCAGACGGTAAATTACGTCTGTGCATTGATTATAGGAAATTGAATGATGTAACTAAGACCGACTCGTTCCCGTTACCAAACTTAATAGACATGATTTACAACATGTATGGAAACAACTATTTTTCCACCATCGATTTGGTACGGGGGTACTATCAAGTCGCAATGGAGCCGGATAGTATTGAGAAAACGGCTTTTTCGACTCCTTTTTCCCAGTATGAGTACTTAAAAATGCCTTTTGGCGTGAAAAATGGCCCTGCCACCTTTCAGAGGGGCATGATGGTAGCTTTGTCTGACTTACCATGGTCGAAGGTCATGGTCTATGTGGACGATATTATCATTATGAGCCAGACCGTTGAAGAACATCTAGTGACTTTGGAAAAAGTACTTATAGCCTTGGAAAATAATGGATATAAGCTGAAGCCTAGCAAGACACGTCTTTGCCGTACTGAGGTAGAGTTTTTAGGTCATAGAGTATCGAAAGAAGGGATTCTCCCTCTTCAGAAAAATGTTAAAGGAGCTCTGGAGTTTCCAGTTCCAACTACCGTGAAGCAATTGAGACAATTTTTGGGAATGATTAACTTTTACAGACGACATATCCCAAATTGTTCCCAAATCAGTAAGCCTCTGTCTTGTCAGACTGGGGGGAAAACAATTCAGTGGACTTCGGAATGTCAGTCTGCTTTTGAAAAGCTTAAAGAGGCATTGACAGATCCTGAATTGTTAGGGTTTCCGGATTATAGCACGGATGCCTCTCCCATGGAGCTTCATGTAGATGCATCTGATGTTGGAGCTGGAGCTTGTTTGTCGCAAATTCAGGATGGTGAACGTAGACCAATTGCGTTCATCTCAACGACCTTTAACGGGGCCCAAAGAAACTATGGGGTTATTGACAAAGAACTGACTGCATTACGTTGGGCAGTTAAGTCTCTTAGGCCGTTTCTTAGGGGGGTTAAATTTATTATTTTTACCGACCATATGCCTCTTATTTATTTGCAGAATATGAGTCTTGTTGATGGTAGATTGGCCAGGACCATGGAGGAGCTATATGAGTACGATTTTGAAATACATCATATCTCAGGTACTAAGAATGTAGTCGCTGACGCATTATCTCGTTCTCCGGTGAATGAGAATGCAGAAGGTATGTCTCAGGTATCTTCCATTGACTTTATCCCAGATGGGTATTTTGTTATAGAAGTCCCGGGTGGGGGTGATTCCCTTTACAAATGTTTAGCAATATTCCAATATGGTTCTTGGGATCGCCATGCTGAGATTAGGCAAACCCTTATAGAAGAAATAAGTAAACACCCCCAAAAGTATAAATTGACTGGGAAACAGATTCAGAAGACGTTGAGATTGTTAGCCCTTCCTGGTCAAATGCCGATTCCGGAGGTTATAAATGCTTTCACAGAAATATTCAAAGCCCCGGTCTATGTGTTTTATAATACTAATAAGCCTCTTATATACGGTAGTAAATTTACAAATGAAGCATGTTGTTTGAAGTGTTTGGGAGGAGTTCACTACAACTACCTCATGCCGACTTCAAATCCATTTAATACTGACTCTTAACACCATATTAACTTAATTGAACGTTTTTATTTATAGACGCGTGACTGTAACTGATTATACCATTGACATTTTAATTATGGACTTTAATACTTTAGTACATTTAGCTTTACTCAGACACTTAGACAAATTTGGAATTGAAAAATCATTCTGTTAACCTGTTACATGAACTGAAAAAAAAAAATATATCCCCGCAAGGATAATAAATATTTCGGAAAATCATTAATATAGATTTTTTAGTTTATTTTCTTTATTTTATTATTTAATTATGTGTTAACCCTAATCTTTGTACCAGTTTTTCCTATTCTTATTTAGCATAGATCCTAGATGATATTCTTTTAGAGACCGTTGAGATTCATTGAAATAGATGAGATGACGATCATGATGTCGTGATGACACTGAGACGTGTTATAAATCAATCTAATCTTATAGTCACGGGTTTGAAATAAAATCTTCAAAATAGAAAGTATCATGGTAAGAAATATGATGTTATTATATTCAACGAGAGGATATATTATTACACTCATATTTACTTATTATTGGTTTTTATTATTTATTTACTTATTATTTTTCTTTTTATTAATTATTATTTAAGTGGCATTTATTACTTTCTAGGATGAGTTGGTAATGGGTGAAAAGTATGTGTACACTTCGAAATTGGTCTTGCTGAAATTTTAATGGTAATAACAATAAAATCAATGGCTGATTTGTTTTCATGGCCTCTCTGATTATGTCAATAAAAAAGAATTTTGAGGTAACAAATATTGTTTGAATTACGTAGTTACATGAATTGAATTTGCCGATATTTATGGATGTTAGCTACATTTTCATTAATATGATTTCATTGGTTCATTCCTACTATCAATCTTATGAATTAGATGGGACATAATGAATTATAAGGTTGTGCACAGTTTTGTTATGATATTAATTTTATTATAGTCGTAGGACTATAGCCGAAACGACAATTTCAATTGCGTTCCCAGTTAGAGAAATTATGGAAACTGAAAAGTAAAATCATGATTATATTAAAGGATAAATAAAATGTTTAATTTGTCAAGTTATATTTTTTCTTATTATTATGGGAGCAGTTTACTTTTTTTGATTTATTAAGTATTTCGTTTATAAGTGAATTGCTTTTGTTGTTTATTTATTTATTTTATTTTATTTTAGGTCTGTATAGTTATAGAAGACTGGTTAGGTAGTGTAGTATTTTGGGAAAAAATGGCTTGAACCTATTTAATATATTTATCTCAGGATTTATTATTGAAATTCATATTTTGTTCATTTGAAGACTGGTCTTTTGTTTTAGTTACAATTTCGCTATATTCATAAATATAGGTGTTTTTATACCCCATTTGATTCTTAAGGGGGGGCTTAATCTTAGCAGGGGGGGATGTTAGGGAGCCTTCGGACCCCTACCTGGTTTTTTATGTGTTTATAGTTAGTATATGGTTATTTTGACTAAGAGCAGTATTTTGGCTAAAAACATGGTCATTATCCTGCAATATAATTATTCATTTATTTACTGTAGATATTACCAACTTAAAATTCAGACAAATATACTAACTTTCATTATCTTTCAGAACATAGAGATTACAATTTTCTTTGCTATAGTTTTATGATTATATGTTTTGTATAAAAATTATTTTGAATTGAAATCCAATCCAAAATCATATCGATCAAAATCATACACGGAATTTTCTTTATTGTTGACTCACCGATATTAGACATATTTACTATTGATGTTGAAAGAGACGGATCATTCCAATTGTCCGTCCAATTAATTCAGATCAGATCAAAAACTGTTCCAGGTGTGTTAAAAATTCATTCTAAAAAAAAAACTTATTAATTTGTTTATATGTTGTAATAAATTACCTGTTAAATAAACCTCATAATTAATCGCATAATTATTCGTAATTTATTTTGATGAAAGACAATATTTTAATACTTAGCTATAGTTTCCAGAGATTGTAATAGCGTCTGGTGGAAAGTCTCGCAATTCTACTATCATATTTGATTAAGAAAGAAAAACCCCATCCGAAAAGCTGTGTCTTTCAGGGTCAGTAAAATGTTTAATTAAATATAATTTCATAACTTAATAATTAAGAATAATATAGTAACTTTAACTTTTTCCACCAGGGTTTTTTTTTTTGGCACAATTTTTTTGGGGATCTTTTTTTGTTTTCTCGTCTTTTTGGTTTTGCTTGCTTGCTTGCCGCACCAACTTTTCATCGTGGTTGATTCAGCTTATTGCATCAGCACTTTCTAACCATTCACCAACCTTTACTCCTGGAAGCTGTTTCAGTTTCATTGACTTAAAACGTACTTACTGATAGTGATTCAGCTTTATTAAATTCCTGGAATATTCAAGTTATAAACCTTTCATAAACTCTTAATTAACTTGATTACGTCATTAGTGAGAAGAGAAAGACTTCGTGAATTCTAGTGCTATAGTGAATATCGTTAATACTATAATTCTATATTGTACTATATAATTATAATTAGCATACAAATATCAGAACTATAGATTTATAAACATTCTTTCGTAAATCTCGATATAGTTGTGCGAACTTGAAATTCTTTATAGTGCAATTTACTTACGTATAAATTGGTGATAAATTTACTTAACAGTTAATTTGGTGTTTTATACTCGGTAATGGTGTTGTAAATTTAATTCTATATAACTTGTGTAGTTTATTTATCTCGGGGAAAACTATTTATATAGCCATATTTATATAGCCATTTAATTTCTTAGCATCATCTCATTTTGGGTTATTATTTATTCGTAGCCAGTACTTCATCGATTTCTTATACTAGCTGGAAACTCGATTGGGGTCCAGCATAGTTTTCTATATTCATTTCATAATTTCATATAAAGGTACTTTATTAAAATAGTTTTATAGTTCCTCTTTGAATAATTCCTTTTTTTTTATTTATTTTCTATTCTGGGTTTTGGTAAGTCTTACAATTACAAATACAGTAATATTTCATGGTCTTCTAAAGTTTTGGTAAGTCTTATAAGGTACCGTTATCAGCATAATAGACGAAAGTTTTAAATCACGACCAAACAACTGCCTGTCAAAGCAAGCCAGGAAGTCCTCTCAAGTGAATCCGCTGTTGGACAAAGTCTGGTTCTTTCCTTTGACAGATACACTCTCTTAATTGTGGTCTACGGTACCAAGTGATCTTCACCTTCGAGTAATTGGTTTCGTCGTTGTCGTTAGGAGGTGTGTAAATATTTGTTATATTCTTTATTTTTACCTAGATATTTTAGTAATTTTTCTTAGAATTTCTCGGGGATTGACTGCGTCAGTTTCGCTCGTCAATCTCCGTTACATATATATATATATTTATATATCATATATTTATTATATATATATATATATATATATATATATATATATATATATATCAGGGGCGTATACATAGGGTAGGCAGGGTAGGTAGCTCCTACCCAATATTTTTTAGTCTTTTTAATAAAATAATTTAAATGGTAAAGTAAAATAAATTATTCAGAATTTTATATGAAAGTGTAAAAAAGAAACTGATTTATAACAATAAATTTAAAGAAAATCAAATACTTAGCAATAACAATTATAATAATTAAATTCTTTGGAAATTTTCCTTCCTACTCTGTTCCTAAGAGTAAATTGGAAAGCGGTGGGCGTACGGGTAGATCTTCATAATTTCATTTTATAAAAAATATATAGGAAAAAGCCAAAGCGTCATACCTTGCTGTTTGAGCGAAAAAATATTAAGCAAATTCGCGAGGTACGCAAACTTTCGCTCACCCCAGGAAATCGACGAAATATTGAAAAAAAAAGATTTTGGAATCTCTCTCTCTCTCTCTCTCTCTCCTCTCTCTCTCTCTCCTCTCATCTCTCTCTCTCTCATCTCCTTCTCTCTCTCTCTCCTCTCCTCTCTTTCTCCTTTTCTCTTTCTCTTTCTCTCTCTCTTTTCTCTCTCTCTCTTTTCTCTCTCTCTCTCTCTCTCTCTCTCTCATTCTCTCGTCTCTCTTTCCTTTTTCTCTCTTGTCTCTCTTTCTCTCTCTCTCTCTCTCTCTCTCTCTTATCTCTTTCTCTTCCCTTTTTTTTTTGTTTTACTATTATTTTCTCTCATTTTGTCTCTCTCTCTCCTCTCATCTCTCTTCTCTCTCTCTCGCTCGCTCTCTTTGTAGATGCGCATGCGCATATCTACTCTATTCTATTCTATCGATCTATCTTTATTATTTATCTATTTATCTATTTATATATCTAACTAATTCTTCTATCTATCATGTACATATTTTTCCACTTATAATGCAGGAGTGAAAATAAATGTTTACATTATTTGGCTGTGTTAAGTGTATTGGGAATAGAGCAGTGAAGGTGTTCGTGTATGAATTTTAAATTATCATGTAAACATTTTTATTAATTAAGTGTTGTTTACCTTTATATAATTAGAAATATTTATTTAAAAATTCTGGTAGGCCTGATCGTCAGGCTTTGAGTCAATCTTATGCATATAATACAAATAAGAAGTAGTAAGATATTCAAAAGGGACGTGAAAAAATTAAGTTTTTCCTTTCAAATAATAAGGACGTATTGCAGTTAAAGAGTTTTCGTTATATAGTATATATATAAATTATATATATATATATATATATATATATATATATATATATTATATATATATATATATATATATAATATTATTATATATATTATATATTATATATATATATATAGCTATATATATATATATATAATATATATATTATATATCTATTTATATATATATATATGATATATATAATATATATATATATATATATATATATATATTTATATATATATATATATATATACTTATATATAACTTAGCCTACCCAAGTGTAATCTTCAAGGTATGCCACTGAATATATATATATATATGATATATATATATTATAATATATATATAATATATATATATATATATATATATATATTATATATATATATTATAATATATATATATAATATATGTACGTATATATATACCATCACCCACCTTCTCTCCCCAAGACTGGGGGGTAAGATGCGTATCATGCACTGGAAACAGAAAAGTAATAGAGGAATATAACGCAAGTCGAAAGAAGCCCAGCCTTAACTCCCCCTTTATACCTTTTCTATCGCCTGTCAGAAAATTCACCTTAGAGATTTAAAAAGCACACATGACCTCACATTTCATTCTCGTCAATGTAGGTTCATCACTTGGCCCAGGGGGCCACACCATACCCCTCAACAACACCCGCCTTTCACCCCTATTATGCACCTTTCTTCTCGCCTAGCCTCTGCCAAACTCGCATTTCTCTCCTCCAGGCATTCTTTTACTGACTCAATCCACTTTTTCTTCGGTCTCCCAGCCGATCGATTCTCAGTACACTCACACTATACAATCCGCTTAACCAACTGATTACCATTCCATCCTTTCACATGACCAAACCATATCAACGTTCTTTCATATTTATCATCATTATACCAATTTTCTTTTAACACCACACAAACTCTCTAATACGTTCATTCCTCATTCTCACACCTAACAGCCCCTAAGATTGTCCATCTGAACACACTGTACTTTAGATCTATACCTCTTATTCCAGACCATAGTCTCACTCTATACATTAACACAGGTAACAACATACCCTCAGGTAAGACCCATAGCAAACCCAAGACTTAGGTCTTCTCTTACATCACAACGATTATAATTGCACAGCCCCACCTCCTGCAATTGACTTTCCTACTACACTCTGCATCATCCGTTCCCTTTTATCCAAATATACTGTATGTTAAATATTTTAACAACTCAGAATTGTTTCCAGCTGCTCCCATATGCATTAATTCACACCGAAAAACTGTCACTTACTCACAACCATAAACCTAACTCTTATCTGACATTTACTTTCAAACCTCCCTTTTACCCTGCCAAATCTTCTACCAATCCTCCCCAACTCTCTTTCAGATTCGCCACACAAAACCAATCATTTGCAATATCAGTAGGTTGGGGGCACTCTTCCACTCTCTTCCATCTAAATCATTATCTAAACATCATCCCCTGCCACCACACCTCTAATTCTTCATAACCCCATCCATCATACAAATTGAATAACCAAGGAGACACATCCCTGCCTCACTCCGCTTTAATATTAAACCAATCACATTCGACTCCATTTTTCTTTACACACGCCTCTTCACTAGCTTCTTGCAATACTTTTGATTCCATTCAAAAGCCTTCCACTAACATTATATATCACTAACACCTGCCAAAGAGCTTCCTATTCAATCCTATCATACGTCTGTTGCAAATCCATTAAAACCTAAATACAATTAATTTCTTCATCTCTCTTCATTTATTTTCTCATTCATTTGTTTCAATGTTAAAGATTTGGTCCACACATCCTCTCCCACTTCTAAAACGAATTCATCATACCAACATATATCTTCCCTACAACATCAATAAACTAATTCACTATAATTCCTACAGTTACCTTATCCCCCTATACCCTTATATAAGGCTACTATTACTTCTCTCCTCCAATCTCCCGGAACTCACCATCCATAAATGCTTTTGTATAACAACTTCAAAATAATCATCGCCATCTCACCTCTGTTTCTTGATTCATTTCAAGAGCCAATTTCATCTATTACTTTAAGTTACCATTCTATTAACTTTCTTCCGTTCCCATTACCTCCTCCATTTACTAATGACTCATCCCCAAATACCTATTCCTCTGCCACCATCAAACCCACTCAATTCACTATCACTCTTATTATGCTAATGTTATTGCAGATTTATTGAAGTTGTTCCCACTCTCCCCTAACATCCATTTTTCATCAGTTACGAGCACGATTCCCTACTTCAGGTATTTAAGCAGGATTTCCCTTATTCTCATCTTAATCTTGTTCGCTTCATTCCGGAGAGCTTCTTTCCCTTTTTTAGTCCATTTTATCCTCCTTCCAAACTGTTCAATGACCTCTTTTTTTCCTTTCACTATGCTATGCATCTTTAGTAACTTCCTTTTTTCCTCCTTATATAATTCAAACACCTTTCTTTTTGAGACTTCATCATTGGTTTTTAGTTTAAAAAAAAACAACACTTTTTTTTTTTTTTAACTATTAACCGCTTGCATCACCATGATTCATCCACCTATTTTTGTTCATTTCTAATTTCCTTATTTAGCACATCCACATACTTCTTATGTACTGCTAAACAACCGCTTTCCTTCATTTGCTTTTCAGATTTGGCTCAGTTCAACTTCACAATCAAACTTGAATTTACTTGCAAGCGCTCTTAAATATTTATCTTTATTACCTTGTTCACTAACCTTCTCACTCTTAATTTCTAACCCACTGTCCATCCTTATCCACCTTTTCTCTCCACCAAGACCCACTACCTTAATATTTACATAAAACACATCGTAAATCCGATAATCCCATTCTAAACCCCTCACTGATTTAACATCCAACACATACGTCCAACATCTCTCCTTCATCACACAAAATCAATGCACTTTTCAAATTCAATTTGACTATCTCTACCTACACCAACATTAGTATACTAATGAATACTCTTGTGTTTTAAAGAAAGTATTACTTGCACACATACCTCTCTCCTCACAGAAGTGAATCACTTCCTACCATTCTCATATTTTTCCCCGACACTCCAAAGATCACCCTGTTATACCATTCCCTTTTTGATCACATTCAACCATTTAGGTCACACAACACAATCAAAGCTCCTATTCACCCCATCCAAAACATCATTTCAGATTTACCTAAAAATCGCACGCTCTTCAATGATTACATAGAATTGGACCATAATGTCACAACCACTATATATATATATTATATATTAATATATTATATATATTATATTATATATATTATATATATATATATATATTATGTATATATATATATATTATATTATAAATATATATATATTATATATATATATATATATATATATATTATATATATATATATATATAGATATAGATATTTATTATATATTATATATATAATATATATATATATATATATATTATTGATATTATATTATATCGAATAATAATAATAATAATATTTAATATTAATTAATAATAATAATAATTAATATAATAATAAAAATAATAATAATTAATAGTTAATAATAAATTAATAGTATAAATGCCCTCTAAAATGCCCAAATTGGATAAATGCCCAGATAAATGCCCAGGGCATTTGCCCACTTCTTAAGTGCCTGGGCATTTACCCATCACTAGGGGCATGGTTGTGGCCCACCTGGGCCAAGGATGAACCCTTACATTGACGATTTACATAGTGAGGGTCCGTCGCAGTCCCATGAAGCTTTAAGGTGGATTTTCTGTCTGTGACGAGCTTTCACTAATTAATGGTACCATAGGGGCGGTAAGGCTGGGCTTTCTTTTCGAATTTGTCATACTCCTCCTACTGCTTTTCTTTTCGATGCTTGTAGCGCTCCTTACTCCCCAATCTTGGGAAAATAAGTTAGGGGAAAAAAGAAAGAAATTATTATATACGGTATATATATATATATATATATTATATATTATATATAATAATATATATATATATATATATATATTAGATATATATATATATATATATATATATATATATATATATATTATTATATATATTATATATATATATATATATATATATATACTTTATTAAACTAGGGGGCAATAAAAAAATTTAAACTTTGTAAAGTTGGTAAAACTGAGAAATGCATTTTTATGATCCTAGAGAAAAATCAGAAATAAGAGATTTTAAATATTTTGAACTAAAGTTCAGAATCTTTTATGGGTCTTACAAAGAATTTTGCGACGATCCTATTTATTACTTAGGAAATATTTATAAATTATTTTTTCATTAGATATTATATTGAATTAAAATTGAAAATTAAAACAATACCTATAGGACTAGAATGCACGGGAAGGTTGGGGTGTATGCATGGCAGGACCACTTGCTAAGCGTCGCTCCAAATGTTTCGCAGCTCGCGAGCGGTACCGTGTACAATGTAAATATAACTATAGGCATTACCTGCTATAGATTAAACTTTATTACATTTCTTTTTATTAATGGGAAAATTTAAAAAATTCGTAAAAAATCCCCCGGTTTAACTAAAGAGAAGATATATATATTATATATATATATATATATATATATATATATATATATATATACTATATATATATATGATATATATTATATATTATATATATATATATATATATATTTTGAAAGCAAATGAGGGAGAAAATGAGGGAGAAGAAGATGAAATTGTTATTTAAGGTTTCATGGGATGTGCAACCAGCGTTATATAGGGTTAATAGGGAAGTTCATATCTATGGCATGGTGTTAATGAATATGGACGTTGTGGAAGGCTTCGAATGGAATCAAAGTCATGGATTATGCACGATAGTGAAGCGTGCGTAAAGAATAAATAGTGTCAAGTATTGTTTAGTATTAATGCGGAGATGGCAGGGTTGTGTATGGTCTCCTTGGTTATTCCACTTGTATATGGTGGGGTTATGAAAGATTAGAGATCGGGGATGGCAGGAAATGGTGTTAAAATGATGGAGAGAGGGGAGGTTGCCCTACCTATTATTTGCGGATGATTTCGTTTTGTGTGGCGAATACCTGAAGAAGTCTGAGAGGGATTGGTAAGAGATTTGGCAGAGGTGTGTAAAAGGAGGTGTGAAGTTATGTAGATAAGAATAATGTTATGGTTGTGAGTGAGGAACAAGTCCTCAGTTGGAAGTTATGCTTAGATGGGAGCAGCATGAACAAGTGTTCTGAGTAAATATTAGGGTTATGTTGGTGAGATGGGCAGCGGATGATGCCGAACAGAAGTGTCTGTAGTAGGAAAGTTGTGAATGGCAGGGAAGGTGGCTGGTGCAATTAATCGTTAGTGAATGTAAAGGGGACTTTAAGTCTTTTCGTGTGCTAGATTTTGCAATGGGTATGTTGTTACCTGGGTTATTGTATACTAGTGAGACTATGCGTCTGGAATAACTACGGAGAGACTTGCTTGGTGGCGCTTTACATATCCACAAAGCTTTTGACCGGGTTTTGGCACGCGTCACTGCTCTCCAGCTCCCCTCCTTTGGGTTTCCTCCTTCTCTTTGCTTACTTATGTCTAGCTTTCTTTCAAGTCGCTTCAATACGGCTGTGGCTTGGTGGAGAGCGACTTTCTTTCTTTTCTGATCATAGTTGGTGTTCCTCAGGTTCTGTCTTATCTAATACTTTAATTTCCTACTTTTCATTCATGATCTTTCTCACCTGACATCTAACTCTATCCACTCATATTGCCAGTGACTCGACCCTTCATTCTTCAACTCATTTCAAA
>JABUQX010038688.1:110000-111135 GCA_015478945.1 Trachelipus rathkii
TGATCCGTCTCTTTCAACATCAATAGTAAATATGTCTAATATCGGTGAGTCAACAATAAAGAAAATTCCGTGTATGATTTTGATCGATATGATTTTGGATTGGATTTCAATTCAAAATAATTTTTATACAAAACATATAATCATAAAACTATAGCAAAGAAAATTGTAATCTCTATGTTCTGAAAGATAATGAAAGTTAGTATATTTGTCTGAATTTTAAGTTGGTAATATCTACAGTAAATAAATGAATAATTATATTGCAGGATAATGACCATGTTTTTAGCCAAAATACTGCTCTTAGTCAAAATAACCATATACTAACTATAAACACATAAAAAACCAGGTAGGGGTCCGAAGGCTCCCTAACATCCCCCCCTGCTAAGATTAAGCCCCCCCTTAAGAATCAAATGGGGTTATAAAAACAACAAAATTTATGAAATAAGCGAATTGTACTAAACAAAACCAGTCTTCAAAGAAAATATGAATTCAATAATAAATTCCTGAATAAATATATTAAATAAGTTCAGCATTTTCCCAAAATCACTACCAACTACCTAAGCCAGTCTTCTATAAACTAAGAACTAAAATAAAATAAAATAAATAAATAAACAACAAAAGAAAATTCACTTTATAAACGAAATACTTTAATAAATCAAAAAAGTAAAATGCTCACAAATAATAAGAAAAATATAACCTTGACAAATTAAACATTTATTTTATCCTTTAAATATAATCATGATTTACTTTTCATTTCCATAATTTCTCTAACCTGGGAACGCAATTCGAAAATTGTCGTTTCGGGCTATAGTTCCTACGACCTATAAAAAATTAATATAATACCATGACTAGTTTTATTGCAATAATATTATGTCACATAAATCATAAAATAAAATGAACCAATGAAATCAGTGTTAATGAAAATTAGCTAAATCCATAAATATCGGCAATTAATTCAATGTAACTACGTAATTCAAATATGTTACCAAATTCTTTTTTATTTGACATAACAAGAGAGCCATGAAAATCAAACACCATTGATTTTATGTATACCATTAAAATTTCAGCAAACCCAATTCGAAGTTGTACACATACTTTCACCCATTTATGTAAAGCGAAATATCGAGAAGTATAAATG
>JABUQX010038689.1:15000-17500 GCA_015478945.1 Trachelipus rathkii
ATTTATATATATTATTATATTATATAATATTATATATATATATATATATATTATATTATATATATATAATATATTATATATATATAATATATATATATATACATTAATATATATATAATATATATTATATATATTATATATATATTAATATATATATATAATTATATATATATATATATGATAGTATATAGAATATCATATATATTATATATATATTGTATATATATATATATATTTAGTATATATATAATATATATATATTAGTATATATATAATATATTATATATTATATATAGTATATATATAATAATATATAATTAATATAATATATATATATATATATAATATATATATAGATATAGTATATAATAATATTATATATATAATATATATTATATATATACAAGTTATATAGTGATATTTAAGTACTAGATATTATTATCTAATTATAAGATAATGTATTTTAATTATATAATATATTTTTACATACTAATTATATATCCTATGAATTTAGGACATAACCCTGCTTGGGCGGGGCTTTAAGTTTCGGAATTTATTTTCTTTTACGGACGACTAAATTTCTTCTTCAGGAAATAATTATTTTTTTTTTGAAACATATATCGATGAAATTTAATGAAGTTTAAACTTTGTGTAGTTTCTCGATTTGAAGAACAGTTTTGGGTTAGGAACGGGGAGAGAGAGAGAGAGAGAGAGAGAGAGAGAGAAGAGAGAGAGAGAGAGAGAGAGAAGAGAGAGGAGAGAGAGAGAGAGAGAGAGAGAGGAAGGAGAGAGAGAGAAGAGAGAGAGAGAGAGGAGAGAGAGGAGATAGAGAGAGAGAGAGAGGAGCAGAGTGAGAGAGTAAAACATCTCTTGGTTGTTATTGTTTAGAGTCGACAAAATTTAAAAGATTAAGCTGTTGTTTTAAGTTGGAAAGAATTAAAGATTGAATTTTCGATTTTTCATAAGTGGTTATTAGAAAAAAACAAGAGTTTTTGTTTGTGTAAAGTGAAGTTCGTTCCTTTGAATTTGGACAAACTGCCAACAATGGGATAAAGTAAAGTCATTTTGTTTTAAATAATGATAGAGCAGGGGTTTAAATGTTTAGCTTACTAATTATATAACACACAAGTAAAATAATTGTCAAATAAGTTTATTTGGATATAAAATACGCAGTAACATTTTCACATTGTTGTTGTTGTTATTATTATTATTATTATTATTATCATTATTATTATTTTATCTATTATTAATTATTATTATTATTGATTATTAATTATTATTAATTATTATTATTATTATTATTATTATTATTATTATTGTAGATTATTATTATCATTAATTATTATTTATTATTATTATATTTATTATTATTATTATTATATTATTATTATATAAAATACGCAGTCATTTTTACTTATTATTATTATTATTATTATTATTATTATTATTATTATTATTATTATTATTATTATTATTATTATTATTATTATTATTATTATTATTATTATTATTATTATTTTTATTATTATGATTATTATTATTATTATTATTGTTGACTTTGAAATTATCGGAATTATGGTCTTTATACCGATAGTCTCATAACTGGACACGAAATTTGCACCTGAAAAGTTACTTGAAACTTTTACAATCTGCAGGTGGCATTGAATTACGAATTCGAGGATGGCTTTTTGATTTATCTGGCTGACTAGACCTGGTTGGTTCTGGTTGATTCCTAGAACTTGTAAAATATTGATGTCTCATTCCGATTCTTGTTTGCTGACAATGAAACGACTGGTGTTCTTTTGTATCTTTGGATTACTGAATGAAATTTTTGATTCCTTCTGGAAGTTTTCCAGAACGATTGAAGGAGTTGCTTGGTGCTGAGAAGGAAACTTGGAAAAGTCAACAAAGAATTAATCTTCATCCTTTGCAAGATTATCCAGGGATACGAAGCCGCCGAATTATTAAAGAGAAAGTCTGTTGTATAAGAACTTTATTTATTAATAATTCTGTACTACGCCTTCAAAGTAAAACTAAATTCTATTAAATTTACATTCTAACAATTTTTGATTATTTATTATTAGTTTAAATAGAATTATTTAGAATTTGGTCTTAAATAAATATATTTATATTTTTTCATTTTAGTTTCATCAATATTATTATATTTGTTAAATAAACTTATTGCTATTCTAACCTTTAGTTTTTATTTCTTTCAGAAAGGATCAAACCCTGCAGAAACAAATCATGCAAAATCAGGCTTGGTGATTTTTTTGATTTTTTTTAAGAAAAAATCAATTTTTGATTTTTTGATTTTTTTGATTGTTTTGATTTTTTCAGATTCGTGACGTCACGCGAAATATAATTTGTAAACCAGCTTTTTTTTTTTTAAGTTCGATATAGTATTATTTTTTTAAGTGATTTATTCATTCTATATGAATAAAAATGAAAAAAACAGGATGCTAAGTAAACTGTGAAATAAAAAAAAATTGTGTTTATACAA
>JABUQX010038689.1:22500-25000 GCA_015478945.1 Trachelipus rathkii
AACGCCTTTAATAAAAAGTAACGTCTTAGAGTCAATAGGAAATTAATATGTTTTGGCAATTCTCATATACCAACACACCTTACAATGGTAGTTGAACATTGTCATTTTAAACTGTTTAAATGACATGATATTAACATAATAAAACGAATCCAATATAATTAAAAGATAATTTTATAATTAAAAGCTTAAAAACTTGTTTACGTTTGATTATGAATTTATCTAAATATTATTTAAATTTAGATTAATTTACCATTATATTAATTGAAAGCTATATTTTTTATTAATAATATTTATATTTTTCAATAATTATTATAAATATGCATTTTATTTTAGTTTTATTATTCATTTCATTATCATCTTTACTTTGTTTTAAACTGGGTTTTGATTTCCTAAAAAATTTTCATTAGCGAATTATTGATCAATTAATTATTTCCCAACTTAAATTTATATGTTTAAAGAATTCTAAATCATTTATTATATTATTTATCTTTAAATTCATTAAATTATATTTATTTTTATAAATACTATGTTTATAAATAATATGTTTAAATACTGTACATAATAAATAATAATTTTTTAACAAAGAAAAATTAATAAAGCAAATAAAATAATAATGAAATTACTAAAATACTTAAGAATAATGGAAGGAAAAGAGTGACTTTAAATAAAGTCATGGAATTAAAGTTAATCATGGAATAACTATAGAAAACGGTTTATATAAAAAAAACCTTTAGAAAGAAAAATAAAGTAATAAAATATATTATATATATATATATATATATATATATATATATATATATATATATATATATATATATATATATATATATATATATATATATATATATATATATATATATATATATATAGGAGAGAGAGAGAGAGAAGAGAGAGAGAGAAGAGCACGAGTAGTAAAAAGTTACTGTAGTCGCCACTGATATATATATATATATATATATATAATATATATATATATATATATATATAAATATATAATAGATATATATAATATATATATATATATATATATATTATAATATATATATATATATATATATATATTATATATATAATATATAATATATATATTATATATATATATATATATACCTATATATTAGTATTTTATTTATGAAAAAATAATTTTAGGAAAATTTAATTGTAATCTTTGCAAACCAGAATAATGTCAAATGGTAAATCCTACGCATCAGGGAAAAGAAATAAAAATCATATAGCAGATGAATCACTCATTTTTTCTGCTACATTTATCATTTTCTTGAAAAATTTTATTTACCTGAAATCATTTAAAAGTTCAAATGAAAATATATAAAGAAGAAGACTATTGAAATTAAACACATTTTAGCGAACTAACTAGTGAAAGGGCATAAATGGAAAGGTCCTCCTTCATAATTACTCACATTAGAAAATTATTATTTACCAAATTTCCTTAAAAAATAAGTAAAAGTAAATTTAAAAATTGTACAAAAAAATATTCCATTATCATGTGTTAATATTGACTCGAAGAGAGCAGTGAGTGAGAGAGTAGAGAGATTAGGTGAAAGATAGAGAGAGAGGAGTGAAAGATAGAGAGAGATAGAGAGAGAAGAGAGAAGAAGAGAGAGAGAGAGAGAGAGAGAGAGAGAGAGAGAGAGAGAGAGAGAGAGAGAGAGAGAGAGAGAGAGAGAGAGAGAGAGAGAGAGAGAGAGAGAGAGAGAGAGAAACTATATATAATCTGACTCTTGTCGGGTTCGGACTCGTTGGAAACTGTTGAGAAAGAATAAATCAGAAGAGTCAGAAAAAATATTGAAAACTGAAAGAAATGGACAGAAAACTCTAGGACAGCTATAAAAGATTGTTCCAAGCAATTTTTCGGTGAGGGAAGGATAGTTCATAATGAATGCTAGATTGGAAGCCAGATTCTTATTTAGAAGTAGTGGAAAATTTTTATCAAACTAAAGAAAACATTTAAATTTTTTTTTTTTTTTTTTTAGAATTTCAATATTTGATAATGAAATCCAAATTATAAATAAAAGAAAAATTATTATTTTGAGAAAAACCACTTTGCCTAAACTACCATACCTATGTCAAATTCATCAACAAAGCTAGACCAAGAACAAAGCCTTTGAACAAACACTGAATAAGTCACAATAAGGGGACTGCATTTGTACTTTCACCTACACCTTAATGAGAGAAATTTCATCATAGAGGAACTACATTTTCCAATATAGGGTAAGCATTTACAAGTAAAATTATACTTAGCTGATGGTGTATAATTTTAGTTTTGTCCTCCATATCTATTATGGATGGATTAAAAAGAGAAACCAATCTATAAAATTAGAATTAATATTAAATCAATTATTATTTTAACAGTTGACTTCAAATTCGAAATTACATGGATAATAAAAGATCGAGTTTCATATTATATTTGGTACAAGTTTAAATGAAGAGGCGTAAATTTTTGATCGCGAAAAAGTTCGTCAGCACGTACCTGCAAAATCGA
>JABUQX010038689.1:27500-30000 GCA_015478945.1 Trachelipus rathkii
TGCTTTCTATGACAATATTTCTTCTATTCTTATCTGCAATTTTTATTTTATTCTGATTTTTAGAGTATTCAATTTCTCTCCATTTTTTATTTTTATTTTAAAATTAATAGAACAGATGCTACAAGTAAATTAAATTGATAATATAAAACTAAAATACTAAAAAAAATTTTAACTTCTAATCTTTCTAGTATAATATAAAATCATAAGAGAAAGTAAGCAGATGTAAAGAACCTAAAGATTTCTTTCTTTCAGTTTTTCTATTTCAAGAAAAACGGCATGTTAAGCCGTTTTCATTTTTGCATTTGTGCTTACGAAGTAAGAAATGCTCGAGTTTGCGTTCGTTTTTTGTCAAACTTAGCACAAAAATTTGAAAAATGCTCACTCAAACGTAAGGAATTTCCTTAATTCTTTAAGGTTGCCATTTCCCGTGCTTGCCAAATTTAAGAGCGTTCTTACGATAAAATGTAAACAAACAAGATGGCGGCGTGGTAGGTCCGTTTGATTTGATGAAATGTTTCGTTTCAATAAAATTAGCTTTAAATCTAATTCCTTTCAAATCGATAAACTCGCAAATTATTAAACAATAGTTTAATCACTTATGCGGTAATATAAACCATTTTGTTATATTTTTTTATCCTGTTTATTCCAAAACCACGTGATCCATCACAACAGCTGATTCCCAAATGTTTGTAAAGCAAAAAGTAACGGTCATATGAGGGTAATGGATTGTTGCGGTTCATTTATGCACGAAATTCGTGCTAAAACTGGGTGAGCGTTTCTTATCGAGCGGAAGCACAAATGACAAAAACGATAACGGTCTTAATTATTTTCACTTGACTTAGTAAAAAGTAACATCTTTGAGTCAATGGGAAAATAATATTTTTTGGGGCAATTCTCATATACCTACACCCATTACAATGGAAGTTGAACATTGTCATTTAATACTGCTTAAATGGCATGATATTAGCACATTACTACGAATCCATTATAAATAAAAGATAATTTTATTATTAAAAGTCTAAAAAATAATTTACGTTTGATTATGAATTTATCTAAAGATTATTTAAATTTAGATTAGTTATCGCTAATTATAATTGAGAGCTATATTTTATATCAATAATATTTATGTTATGTTTATTATTAATTGTTATGATTATGTATTTTATTTTCATTTTATTATTCATCTCATTAATATCTTTACTTTGTTTCAAATTGGATTTTGCTTTCTTATAGTTTAGATTTCGTAATGCTATTGATTATTTACAAACAAATTTGTTTAAAGAATTCTAAATTTGTTATATTATTTTATCTTTAATTTCATTAAATTATATTTATTTTAACAATAATTTTATTTTATTTTAAATAATTTATTTCGCCAATTATTTATTATATCCGCGTTGGAAGTTGCAACAGAGGTGCTTTCTGTTAACAAATAACAGAATCCCCCGTCGCAGAAAATAAATAGTGAAAATAAATAAATAAAATAGTGAAAATAAATTAAGCAAGTGCAATTCGTTTTCTTGCGATTTTTCAAACCAGGAGAGAGAGAGAGAGAGAGAGAGAGAGAGAGAGAGAGAGAGAGAGAGAGAGAGAGAGAGAGAGAGAGAGAGAGAGAGAGGAGAGAGAGAGAGAGAGAGAAGAGAGAGGAGAGAGAGAGAGGGAGAGAGAGAGAAGAGAGAGAGAGAGAGAGAGAGAGAGAGAGAGAGAGAGAGAGAGAGAGAGAGAGAGAGAGAGATCAGTACTTACCAATCTTGATATTGAAAATTTTATAAATTTTGGAAATAAATTTTATCTTTACAGTCACATTTGGATAGTTAAGTATTTTAGCAAATATCTCACTCAAAACGCGCATTCTAGAAAAATATTTTTCTCCTCTGAAAAGGTTCAAGACATACTTTCTAAATTCTACATGAAACAAGCTAAACAAAAGGAAAAAAATGCTAGGCCCCCCCCTTTTTTAAAAAGGAAAGAAAGTGGTTTTTCAATTCATTTAACTGGGCAAAAGATATAATATAATTGGAAGAAGACCAATCATATTGAAGAGAGCAGGAAGTAATTTTTATATTGAAAATAATATTGTTTTATTGTATTTTCAAATTGATATATATAATATATATATTATATATATATAAATTTATATATACTATATATAGTTCACAATTTTTAATATATATATATAATATATATTTATATATATATATATATTTTTTTTATATAGATATATATATATATATATATATATATATATATATATATATATATATATATATATATATATATATATATATATATATATAATATATATATATATATAATATATATATATATATATATATATATTATATATATATATATATAATATATATATATATATATATAATATAAATATATATATATATATATATATATATATAATATTTAATATATATACTATATAATATATATTATATATATATTATTATATATATTATATATTATATTTATATATATATATATATTA
>JABUQX010038689.1:37500-39041 GCA_015478945.1 Trachelipus rathkii
TTACACTGGTTCTCTTTTTGTTATATACTAATTAGTATTCGAATTGTTTTTAAGACAACAGCAATAGTTTTAATTTTAAATAATGCTTATAAGAATAGTAGATAACCCTGTAACATTTAGAGTTTAGACAAAACTTGACAAAGAAAACCAATTGGAGGGAGAACATTTTTTCTCAAATTATTTTAAAGTTTAAAAAATATATATTATAATGTATTTTAAAGTATTTTTTAATGGCAATATGTTATTAACATATGAAAATCCATGTGATAATGCTTTTACTTTCATTTTTGTTACATATATTTCTGTATCTTATAGGTTAAATAACTTGTATTTTACCTTGCAGGTCTACAAAGACTTTTAGGTATAATTAAAAAATTGATATTTCGAGTTTAAAAGAAAGTGAATTTGCTTGCAAGTCAGCGAATGGTTTGCTTATAGAAGAACATTAGGCTTAGAAAGCATTTTATCAATTGACCAAAAACCCTTTACTCTCCAAGAGATAGCTATTTAAGGTTTGAGGGTTGACTAGCCGCAAATAGCCCCAGTAAGGTTCAAGTAGGCGACTTCCCACGGAGAAAGCTGCAATAGTCTTAGTACCTGTTGTATTTAGGTCTTACAACGTAAAATGGAAGTCATTACGTAAGACACCAATAGAACTTCAATAGCAACTAGTGGAGTAGAAGAGCAAGAAGAAAATTAAATAACTTCCAACACTCCTGTTACTTTATATATATATATATATATATATATATATATATTATATAAAATTTTATTTCAGTATTTATTTGATATATATGTAAATGTTTTAATATAGGCCTATATATATTATATATTATAATATATATATATATAATATATATATATATATAATATATATATAAATATATATAATATATTATATATATAATATATATATATTATATATAAATATATATATATATTATAATAATTAATAATTATATATATATATTAGAATATATATATTATAATTATAAAATATAATATATATATATATATATATATATATATATATATATATATATATATATATATATATATATATATATATATATATTATATATTTTATATTTTGATACTTTATATATATATATTATATTATATATATATATATAATATATATATATTTTGTAGTGCAATAATATTTATAGTTATATTATTATTTTAATTTAGTATAGGATGATATATTAATTAATTATAAATGATATATTATAAATTAATATATTATATATATAATATATATATATATATTATATATAATATATTATATATATATTAATTATATATAATATATATATATAACTATTAACAGACTTGGTCTTCCCCCACCCTCCCCTCCGCCCCCATCCCTTCCCCCTCCCCCCCCCCTGAATGCTAAAATATATTTAACTTTCTAAAGCTAATTTTTCCTATATTTTATTCATTATTTATTTTTTGATTTTTTTTTATATCATTATTTTAATTAAAAAAATTTGACTATTGTAATAATAATATTTATATTATATATATATATATTATAATAC
>JABUQX010038690.1:12500-17500 GCA_015478945.1 Trachelipus rathkii
TATTTCTTTTTGAATTCTGCCATTGTTTTTGATACGCTATCTGCGCCGAATGTGTCAAATGGGTACGCTTCGTGATTACTTAGCAGCTTGGCAGCCACAAATGTTACTCCACATACTGTGAGTTCTAGAGGAGAATACTGAAGTCAGAAGCTAGCTGTATGTGCCAATACAGCTAGTTGACTCATTTACTATGAAAACGAAACATATTAAAATGCTATAGTAAAATAAAGTTTATAATACGTTAATATGAATACTACTTCATTATCTATCGATTGATGTATTCCTTTTTCAAGCTTTACCTAATAAACCCTGAAATGTCGTTTAAGTAAAAAAAAAAAAAATATGCTTAAGATGCGATTTGCACATTTGCTGGGGTAAGTGTCTGCCCCTGTATACGCCCATATATATTGGTTTCTATATATATATATAGGTATAGATAGTATAGGTATATATATATATATATATATATATATATATATATATATATATATATATATATATATATATATATATATATATATCCCCCCTCTTGTGAGAAAAAGACAAGAACTCGCATAATAATTCTCATAATTTAGTGATACAAATCCCCGATTAGAAACTAAATCAAAGGCTGACGAGTCCTATATACACGGCGTTTGAAGTGTGTAAACCAAAGTAGGGAAAATATAGGGAGGAAAATATTACCGGTTAAATCTAGAGTAAAAGAGCTGTGCAAAAAGGATGACACTGCTTCTTAAGACGTGTTACACGATACCTCCTCGATGAGAGGGTATGTGCCATGATGATGATAGAGAGTTACGCAACAGTTCGACGAACAGAAATGGACTGGGAAGAGTCAATGTGAGAAAGAGGAAATAAAGCTCTAGACTACGAAATTTTCAGAAGAGCTGTATGATTGGAGTCCGTTACTCCCTCAAATGAATGATACTTATTCCATACAAGAGTCATCAATACCCTATTAATAGCAACGTTTAAGTGGATACGAGAGCAACTAAGAGTATATATATATATATATATATATATATATATATATATATATATATATGTTATATATATATATATATAGTAAGATATATATGAGAGATATATATATTATATATATGTATATAGAGATATAGTAGAAGAGAGATATATATATATATATATATATATATATATATATATATATATATATATATATATTATATATATATATATATATATATATATATATTATTTTTGAATTAATATAAATATTTTCTTAGTTTAATCCTACTACTACGGTAAACAAGCCTTTTAAAATCATATTATTCGGTTCCCAACTCCTTTTCAATTTGCTTACCTTTTACCAGCTCATTTGCATAAATTACATCCCAGGGATTGGGTACAAGTACTCCAGGATGGATATCACTTTCTTACCAATAAAATTCATTACAACAAGATGGGGATAAAACTTCTTTTGTAAATATATCATTATTAAATTGAATAATATTCAATATATTCGATATTGGGTTGGACTGTGCAGCTATTGAAACCGATTGGCGATTAGTGCAAGGCAGTGTCACATTAATGAATCACTCTGACATAAAATGCAATAAGAAGATCGCTGCTAGCAAATTCAATAAAGAACAGAGATATTATTCGCTCTTTTGGAGATTAGTTGTTGTCAAGGGGAGCTTTTTATATCGCAATTATTAACTATAAAATCAATACCTTTATCTCAAATATAATGCGAGTAATTTTGTTTTTTCATTTTAATATTTATAGAAACGGTCTTCCTTTATACAGTATATATATATATATATATATATATATATATATATTTATATAATATATATATATATATATATATATATATATATATATAGGTGATAGTGATATTATTCCCCAGCGGTTTGAATCCTGGCCTGCTGAGCAGGCGTAAAAGCAATACCCGAGTCACGATGAGCTAAAAGGAAACTCACCGTTTACTTCTGAAAGATTACTATCTTCCCAGAAGAATAAGCCATATCAGTACTTAGTAATTATCCTTATCATTTTACGAACTGTGAGCGTGTGTTAGCACTTCTAAATTTGTTACTGATACCATTGCTCCCTGAATCAAACCTTGTGTGACCCTTGACCCGAGTGTGAGAGGGGAGATCTGCCAAAGGTCACTGTCTAAGTACTGACATACCTTATTCTTCTGGGAAGATAGTAATCTTTCAGAAGTAAAATGGTGGGTTTCCTTTTAGCTCATCGTTGGTCAGGTGGTAACACGCCTGCTTTACCACCAGCGAGGTTGCGGGTTCGAAACCCAGCAGGGGAGGTTAATTATCCTTATCATTTTACGAACTGTGAGCTTGTGTTCTAAATTTGTTACTGATATTATATATATATATATATATATATATATATATATATAGTATATATATATATATATTGTTATATTATATAGTTATTATATATATATATATATATATATATATATATATATATTTATGTATGTATGTATTTTGTGCAAGTGTGTTTGTTTCTTATACCCAATTTTTTTATGGTAGTTCGATGAATGAACAAGAATACGAGAATAAAGAAATAAATAAATGTTGTTTTGAACAAAATTATTGCGTTCTTTATTAGATAAATAATAGCCTGCAAGTATATCGTTATATATATATATATATATTATATATATATTATTATTATTAAAAGAAAGATAGGTATAGAATATATATATATATATTACATATATTATTATATATATTAATATATATATATCATATTATTGTTATTGCTACATACATAAACATATATATATATATAATTAAGTTATTATTATTATTATTTATACATATATATATATATATATATATATATATATATATATATATATATATATATATATTATATATATATATATATATATATATATATATATATATATATTTTTATATATATTATTATTATTATTACATATTACATACATATACATATATACATATATTATTATATATATTAATATATTATTATATTATTATTGATATATAGTTATATATATATATATTATTATATATATATATATATATATATATATATATATATATATATATATATATATATATTCTCTACTGCTTTATCTTTATACAAACACACAAATAAACGTAATGAACATAAAGTTTGCAGAAAGGACAATTCGATCGAAACTTACCCCCGCCTCCTTCTCCAACTGTTTTCAAATGACCTACCCTTTCTCATCTGCCCTTCCCTCCTCCTCCTCCTCCTCCTTCTCCTCCTCCTCATTCTTCTCCTCCTCCTCCTCCTCCTCTCCGACTCATTACACTATTTATAGCTTTCGGCCAATTGATATTATTACATTTATTGATTAATAGGTGCAGGAAAAAAATAGCAATATTCGATATTGTAAAAATATTGTTTGTGAATAGGTGATAAAATATGTTGGAATGCATTTTGGTGGTTGAAAATGATTATAAATACGTAAGACAGCAGGCATTGAGAAACGTTATCAGAGATACATATTCGTGCAATTATCAGGTAATTTTTTGAAATTTTATAAAAATTAAGGTAGTCAGTGGTTATACATTTAATTAAATATGCTTGAAACTACTACTTTTTAAGGGTACAGATTTTTAAGCAGTCATTTAAGTAGCACAAAAATAGTTTTAAAACAGAAGACAAGTTGTCAGTAAGTACAGTTATAAATAAATATGTAAGAAATCAAAAATTTTAGTAGATAAATAGTCAATAGGTACACTTATAATAAATATAAACTGAAACTTTAGTAGACAAGTAGGCAGTAGGTACATTTATAACAAATATGCACGAAATGGAATTTTTTTGTAGATAAGTAGTCAGTAGGTACACTTATAATAAATATGCACGAAGCCAAAACGATTTGTAGATAAGTAGTCAGTTGGTAGACTCATTATAAATATGCACGAAACCAAAACATTTTGTAGATAAGTAGTCAGTAGGTACTCATTATAAATATGCACGAAACCAAAGCATTTTGTAGATAAGTAGTCGGTAGGTAGACTAATTACAGATATGAACGAAACAAACACATTTTGAAGATAAGTAGTCAGTAGGTACACTTATAGCAAATATGAACGAGAACAAGTAGGTACACTTATAAAAAATATGTAATAAACCAAAAATGTTTATGTAGGTAGCAAAAAAGATTTTTTTTCGTGCATGTTTACTTAGCCATAAATATAAGGAAAGCAAATAAAGGAGAAGAAAAATACCTAAAAATATGAGAGCAAATAATAGAGGAGCGTGAAAAAAGTAATTAGTGATAGCATCGAAAAGCAATATTTATTGTGACGTCGAATCTTCTCTGAAGATGCCTCGAGGACTCTTCATTTAGACAAGAAATAAAAATAGCAATAATAATAATAATAATAATAATAATAATAATAATAATAATAATAATAATAATAATAATAATAATAATAATAATAATAATAATAATAATAATAATAATAATAATAATGATAATGATAATGATAATGATAATAATAATAATAATAATAATACATAATAATAATAATAATAATAATAATAATAATAATAATAATAATAATAATAATAATTATATATATATATATATATATATATATATATATATATATATATATAGTATATATATATATATAATTATTCATTTACCTATATATATATACAGAGGTCAATGCTATTTAGAAATATATATTATTGTTATATATATATATATAATATATAGGAAACCCACCCAAGTACAAACCTAAAGTAAATTTTTTGAGGTGAGCGCAGACAGGGCTTTTAAGAGAGTAAGATTAAATACAGGAATAAAAACAGAAGATGGCAAGGAATTCCACAGAACAGAAGCAGCTAGAAAAAATAGACACTACAACTAGCGTGCCTGAGATTTACAAACCTCACGCAAAATACATGCCAGAGAAAGGCACCTCTTGTGGAAAGAGAGAGAGAGAGATGCAATGGTGGTGGAATGAGAGAGATCAATCGTCGAGCGCCTGTCGTTA
>JABUQX010038690.1:32500-50000 GCA_015478945.1 Trachelipus rathkii
TTTTTGTAATTTCTCTTAAAATTTCTCTCCTTGCAGGTCTTTCCACTCATTGCATTGCAACACTCATTTTCTCCTCCCTTCTATTTCAATTCCCAATTCTCCAATTTGGAGAATGAAACGTATAATTTACCTTTTAAATAGTTTATTTCAATCCAATTCAAGAATTTGTTGCTAAACTTTTACGAGAACGAATGAAACACAAACAAATAGGCTAATAAACCTATTAAATTGGTATTAGTTTTAACGAATGTATTATATTTAGTTCATGACTTTATTAGTATTTGTGTCATATCAAAACTCTTAATACGAAGTTTCGCATTCAACTAGGGTTGCTCGATGCAGCTGATACGGTGCGGTGCGGTGCGGTGCAGTATGGTGCGGTGCGGTGCCGTGCTGTGCTTATTTTGGTGAGGTGCGATGAGATGCAGCGCACACAATTCCAGTGCCCCTGTGCAATGTGGTGCGGTGAGGAGCACTTTAAAACATAGAGGTGCGGTGTGGTTCGAAGAAAAGGACTCTTTGTGCGGTGCGGTGCGGTGCGCAGATATTCCAGTGCTCACCTAATCATACTTTGAACTTTGGTCATAATTACTATTAGATTACTATAGTTAGTATTAAAAATATTTTCCCCCCTATTATAGAAACAAAAACAGCGCAAAAATGACTATGAAAAAGAGAATATAGAAAAATACTATGGTAAAAGATTATAAACTAACAACACAGTTAACAAGCAACCAAAATGGCAATAAACACCCGAAAACAACAACATCCAACAGTTAAAAAAAATAAAAAATAAAAAAAATAACTGCAAGATTGAACGACAAAAATTACAATAAAAAAGTTCTCTTCAAAAAGAAATTTTTAAGACTGAACAACAAAAATAACAATAAAAAATTCTCTTTACATACACTTTCAATTTTATTACTTTAAAATCTTTATTTCTATCTGTTTTTAAACTATTCTCCTAGGTCTATTTTTGGTTTTAAGGACATGAGTTCACCAAAGTCGTCCCTTAAGACATAATTCCAAAGTCTCGTACTGCATATTCGAAACAAGCTTTAATTTAAGAGCGGATTAAAGTTCCCTTAGAATATCACCAAAGTAAGATTCATGAGAGGCTTCCTTAATATCCAAAATAAATTAAAATGGATTAATCTTGTCTGTCATTCTTTAGGCATATCTATTTCTAAATGCTATTATCTTCATAAGCAAATACAGTATGAATAATCTATCTCTCTATCTATCTATCTATCTATCTATCTATCTATCTATCTATCTATCTATCTATCTATCTATCTATCTATCTATCTATCTATCTATCTATCTATCTACTTATTCTATCTATCTATCTATCTATCTATCTATCTATCTAACAAGTTTTAACATCTAGGGAACTTAAACCTTTTTTTTTTTTTTTTTTTAAGTTATGTCACCACCACTCACGGGCAGAACCCTATTCAAGGAGGGGGTGTTGCACGCTAAAATTTCATCCGCTAGGAGCAAAATTACGCAGAGGAGTAAAGACGTCAGGCTTTAAAGTTAGGGATATATAAATTCAGCAGGAAAACAGAAGATGGAAGAGAATTCCCCACAGAACAGAGGTGGCAGGAAAGAAGGAAGCTCCGCAGCGAACTAGCCTGGAGTTACCAATATCTACACAAAACTCGTGGGCAGACACAGCACCCCTTGTGCTACAAGGGCGTTCGTAAAGGTGTGGTACGCGAGTGGTAAGTTCCTTCGAACACCTGCCGCTCCGGTACCTATAGAAAAGAGATTTAAAGCCCCAACATCAGCGCAAAGATAGGAGGGTTTGGTCTAACCAAGTCAGATGCTTGATTATAGACTTGGTTCGATTGAGTCCTCGAAACGCTTCTCCGACTCGGAAACGGGTTCCCTGGACCTTTAGAAACCATTAATTTGATCCAAAAGCACTTACAAGCACCAAAAAGTAACAAAAATATTCGCCTAGTGCCGAATGTTCGCCACCCGATCAAACTCACACATATATATTATATATATATATATATATATATATATATATATATAATTACTATATATATATATATATATATATATATATATATATATATATATATATATATATATTTTTTTATTATTTTATATTATTATTATATATTAATATATATTATATATATATAAATATATATATATATATATATTAGGGGAAAAACAATGTCTAAAAAATATCGATAAATCGATATATCGATAATTTTAAAAATATCGAATATCGAAGCTCAGACGAAAAAATATCGATATTCGATGTAATCGATATTTCGGATATATTATAATTTGATATATTATAATCAATATATATATATAATATATTATATTATTATATAGCAATAGCGTATCCCAACTTATCCATAATGATAAGCCATATGTAGAGAGGGTATATATATATATATAATATATATATATTATATATATATTATATATATATAGATATATATATATTATATATATTATATAAATATATATATATATATAATATATATATATATATAGTATATATAGTATATATATATTATATATTATATATATATATATATTATATATATATATATATATATATATATATATATAATATATATATATATATATATATATATATATATATATATATATATATATATATATATAATATAGCCTCCAGGAATTTATGCGACGCACATAGTTTAAAAAACAACGATAAGCTACACTAAAATTTGAATTACATTTTTGGAAATCAGGGGGCACATATTCAGTTATGAAAAGTGACAAAAATTAAATTAAACTAACATAAAATAAAAAAAAAAAATAACCATAAAAATGTTTAGGAATGAATTATGCTTTTTTTATTTTACAACGGCAGAAATGATGTTGTTAACAGATTTATTTGCATTCTTAAACAATGAGCAGTTGTTAGGTATTTTACAGTATTACGGTTTAATACTAACCTAACTATATATATATATATATATATATATATATATATATATATATATATATATATATATATATATATATATATATATATATATATATATATATATATATATATATATATATATATATATATATATATATATATATATATATATATAAATTTTTATAATGTTCCTTAAAATTTAAATTTTCTTAAATATACCAAAAACAAAATCAAACTTTATTTTGGCCAAATAAATTAACCAATTAAATTTACAAATTTGAAATAAATTAAAACTTTACTTTTCTAACTTTTCTAAAAAATGATGCTTTGATTAAAAAGGGAGTCTTGTTTTAGTTTACCAAAGTCCATAATCATGACAAAAAATTAAAAAAGTTAAGTCAGTGACAGAATAAACCATCTAAAATGGCAAGTCTGCGACTGGAAGTCATGAGAAAAAGTTGTCCTCATCCTTTTGATCCGTTTGTTGGAAACTTTAAAAATTACATCTGGTGCTAAAGTGGTAAATTGTACATGAAGAACGGTCTGCATAGTTAGGGCCCTAACCTTCATTGTTTACTATAATTCAGCAAGCACAAAAACTTAAACTGACTCCAAGTTACCTAATCATTGGTCGAATAAACTTATACAGAAGTTTAAAAGGTAAGGCTTTTTTTTTTGTTAAAGCATTATTTTTTATTTAACTTCATTAGCATTATTCATCCCTTTCTTTTTATGAATCAAAATCAAATTAAATATTAAAATTTTTGTTAAAATGGTGGCCCGTAGGGGGAATAATGTTTGGCCAAGGTAATTTGTTGGTTTCTGTTTTGAAGTGCTATTTAAATAACGTATGAAAAATTCCAGCATTCTCGAAATAAAGGTGTAATCATAGTTCAATTTAAGGTTTAACTTTTACCAATTACTAGATCTAGATTAGTTTCGACTTTGACCACAGTGTACATATACTTATACTATGACTATATTTCAGACTTGGCAGACTCTGATCCACGGTCTAAACTAGATCGTAAATTTTTCCAAAATTCTCAATTGTAACATGCCTGATAATTTGTTTAATTAATAAATTTACTTACTTAACGTGAAAATTATTAGGTAATTCGAGGTTTATCAGTATTTTTGAACCAAATTAATTAAAATTTAATGACAAAGTGTTATCTTTGATCGTAAAGTAGGCCTAGGGTCTACTTAAGTGTTTATTTTAAGCGAAGCCTACTTGGTGTTATTAATACTTGCATTGGGCCTAAGTATAAAAGGGCCTAAGCTAATAAACATAGCCTACTTACCAGAGTTTTGCGTATTAGGTAGGCCTATGTTAATAATTTGTAGTATTAAGTTTTTTTTTAACCTTAGCTATTAAGTCTGGCCTAAAGAAATGGTTAGCCTAACCTATAAGCCTGGCCTAGCCTATAAGCCTAGCCCAGCCTATAAGCCTAGCCTAGCCTTGATCCTAGCCTGTAAGAGTGGGCCTACTGTCCCTTTGTAATGGTATTGATAAGGTTTGTACAAAGTACAATGTTTTTCTGTAAATTTTGCATTTAAATTTAAGATTAAAATTGTTTATAATTTAAAATGAGTGTCACAGACATTGACTGGGATTCCGTAAAGAAATTTTCTACTGAACCCTCAAGTCAACTTTTGGTAGTTGTCAATCTTGTTAAACGTCGAGGCATTAAAAGGGGCTCTACCACTAAATCTATTAATAAATTAATTCCTCAAATTAAAGATTTATCATTAGAAGATAAGACTAATGAAATCCTTACATTAAAAAAATTTAGAGATGAATTAGAAACTTTAAATGATAATATTAGTATAAGTTTTGTAGAGTGTCCTGAATATAATGATGAAAGATTAGAAGCTCTTGAGGATAAAAATGCTTACTACTTTACTTATATTAATAAAGTAATTCAGCAGTTGGGTCCAGGTGTCCAAAATAATAGCTCAGTTCAAATCCCCTTAATGCAGTATTCAAGTGTAAAGGTTCCAGAACTGAAAATTACTCCCTTTGATGGAAATCCATCACAATTTAAAAATTTTGAAATTTCTTTTAGAAATATTTATGATAAACCTAATTTTAGCAATATTCAAAAATTTGCGTATCTTAAACAATCCTTAAAAGGTAATCCTTTAATTCAAATTAATTGCATACAGGAGTCCGAGACCTCATATGATGAGGCTTGGGAACAACTCGAGGAATGTTATGCTTCACCTGGGCAGATTAAATTTTCTTTGATTAAAAATCTTTTAAGTACTCCCAAAGCTAATAAGTGTTATAAATCTTTACATGAATTTCAGGCATATATGAATGCCAATATAAATTTACTTAAAAATAATGAAATTAATATTGAAGATATACAATTATATATTTACTTTAACTCCTTATCAAAAGAGTTACAAGATTATTTAAGAACTTGTGGGTATAAACTGCACCAGCCTTTTGAAGAGTTTAAAAAGGCAGTCGCAGAAGCAACAAGAACTCTTGGTGACCAAGAAAGTAATAAAGCTATTAATTCTGTAGTTAGTTCTGTTAAGTGCATTAATTCAGATGATCATTCTAAAAAACAAAATGTATCTAAGTCTAATGATTCCCCTGATCAAAATTCTCAATATTTCTATGAAGAACGTAAACCTAAAAGTTCAGTTGTAGCAACTATAGCTGATCTAGAGTGTAAGTTATGCAACCAAAAAGGGCATAGTATTTCAAGGTGTAGTACTTATCCTAGTAATAAGGCTAAATTTGAGAGAAACAAAGAATTAGGTCATTGTAAAAAGTGTACTTCTAAATTCCATAAAGAAGAAAAATGTAAAGTTACCTTAGATCCTTGTAAATTTTGTAAAAAGCGATCTCATCTTTTCTTTTTGTGTTTAAATTCTGAAAAAGTAGATTCTAATCCTCAAAAGAATGAAAAAAGTAAAAATAAAGAACAAGTAGTAAAAGGTAATACAAAAAATGAAAGTAAAACTAGTCTAGGGTGACATTTAAGTGAAGTAGGTGGAAAATCAATTCTTCCCTCTCTAATGTTGCCCATAATGAATAATTTAGGAGAGTTTGTTAAATTTAGGTGCATGGTTGATAGTTGCTCTCAAGATAACTTTATAACCACTGGTGCTCTGAAAGCATTAGGTATATCCACAAAGGTAATTAATGAAGCTATTACTATTAGTAGTTTTATTTCTCAAACTAATAAATCATGTTTTGAACTTGCTAAATTTTATATTGAAAATTCCCCAAATCAAATAAATGCAATGGTTGTTGATACAATTCCTTTAAGTTTTGAAATTGATGGCCTTTTGAATTTAAAAACATCTTTGCAATGGCAAGGATATAATTTAGCTGATGACTACTCTTCTAATACTGTTAATAATTTTCAAATAATAATAGGTGCATCAAGTATTAAAGACTTAGACTTAGAAATAATTAAAATTGGTAATGCAATGGCATACAACTCCAAATTTGGAGTAATATTACAGGGATGTGCATCTGACTACCTAAAAACTAATAATTTAAGTACTAATATTAATTTAATTACTGAGTCAATGGTTGTAGACGATAAGGTTAACGAGATGCACATGTCTGAGAATATTGCTCAATTTAGTAATCTAGAAAATGTGGGTGTTTACAATGATCAAAAATACTCTACTAAAGAACAAATGATTATTGCCAATTTTTTAGAGACTGTAAAAATAAAAGAGGAGGAGGTATCAGTGGAAATTCCTTGGAAGTCAGGTTATGATAAAAGTAATTTAACCCCAAATTTTGAGTATTCTTATGGTAGGTTAAGAACTTTAATTTCAAAGCTTAAAAATAATAAATTACTTAAAAAATATGATGAAATCTTTGATCAACAAATAAATGATGGTATTCTCTATCAAGTGCCCTTAAATGAAAATAATATAAGTAGTGATTATTTTTTACCTCACTTTGCGGTTTTAAGATCTAATGTGGAAACCACTAAAATTAGAATTGTAGTTGACCCCACTGGTAAAAAATTTGACAAAGATATAGCTTTGAATGATGCCATTGAAGATTGTCCCTCCCTCCTTCCTCATATAGCCAGGCTTTTAATATTAAGCAGACATGGTAAATATATTACAATTGCAGATATTGAGAAAGCTTTCTTAATGTTACATCTTGCAAAAAATTCTGATAGAGAAGCTCATAAAATATTATGGTTAAAAGACATTAATCAACCAGTGTCAAAATCTAATTTGATATGCTTTAGATATAATAGGGTGTGTTTTGGAAATAAATGTAGTCCCTTTTTACTTCAGGAGGCTATTCATACTCTTTTGGAATCTAAAGGCACAGAAAAGGGTAAATATTTTGCACAAAGGTTTTATATGGATAATTTGGTATTACCTTCTGTTAATTTAAATGAAATTAAAGATAATTTTGATTCAGCTATTGAATATATGGAACCTTATGGGTTTCATCTGTATCAGTGGGCTTCTAGCTGTCCTGAAGCTGAATTAATGTTTAATAATCTAGGGATAGGTTCAACTGAAAATCCTTTGAGTACTAAATTATTGGGTTATTCATGGGACAGAAAAAATGATTTACTTTCATTAAAGAATTTTGAACCAAATAAAAATGCCAAAACCAGGAGAGAAATATTGAGCTCTGTACAAAGTTTGTATGATCCCCTTGGGTTTGTAGCCCCAGTAGCTTTTAAACTTAAAGTATTTATGCAAAAATTGGTGTCTCAAGATCTTGATTGGGATGAAATTGTTTCACCTAACCTATTAAAAGAGTGGCATTACTATTGTAAAGATCTTTTAAAGTTATCTAATATAACATTTCCCAGAATGGCCTTTCCTGAACTTTTAAAAGAGTTTGATGACTATAAGCTTCATGTTTTTTGTGATGCCAGCCATATTGGGTATGGTGTAAGTTGTTACTTGGTAAAAAACAAATGGTCTAGTTTAATTTATGCAAAATCTAGAATAAACCCTAAATCAAAAGAATATTCAATCTGTCAATTAGAACTTTTGGCCATTTGTCTAGGTATTAATCTAATTAAATATTTAATTGAAACTTATGAGGCTCATGGTAGGTTTTTTGATACAGTTATTTGGACGGATTCTCTGGTAGCTGCTAATTGGATAGGTCAAAAATCTCTAAAAATGCAATCTATTTTTATAAAAAATAGGGTATTAGAAATTCAGAAGGAGAGTGCACAATTTCCATGTAATGTGGAGGTACGTCATGTTGCGGGTGTAGAAAACCCTGCTGATTTACTCACTAGGGAACTATCGAGTAAAAGGTTTTTAAAATTTAAAACATTTTATTTAAATGGTCCATCATTTATTAAGTCTGAAGATCTATGGCCTAAAACAATTGTAGTAGATTTAAAAAATCAAACTGTTATTAATGCAGTAACATCTACTGCAGGTAATAATGAACCCATTGAACCCCTTTTTAATGTGGAAAGGTTTTCAAAAAGAAATAAAATATTAAGAATTACAGGTTATGTCTTTAGATTTATAAATAATCTCAAATATTATAGGACTCATAAATTTAATCCAAAACCCAATTTAACCCTTCAACAGAGAATAGATACTTTGCTTAAAATTCCCAGTAGTTTTAATAAAGTAGCTTCAAATTATTGGATTAAGTATATTCAAGGTAAATTTTTCCCTAATGAATTAAATTTCCTGCAAAAGATCAAAGAAGGTAGCCCTGTTAATGATCTCCCAGATCTCCAAAAGGATTTAAAACTTTTTTTGGATAAACAAGGTATAATAAGAACTATGGGCAGATATAGATATGGAGGTACAATTCCATATTCTGCAAGGTATCCTGTGCTTCTTCCTAAGGACAGTCATTTTACTAAAATAATAGCATTTGAATGTCACCAAAAGTCTAATCATGCTGGTCTATCAGCAACTTGCAATATGTTAAGGCAGGAATTTTGGATACCCCAAATAAGACAACTTGTTAGAAAGATGTTAAAAAATTGTGTAATCTGTAAAAAATATCATTGTAAGGCCTATGATATTCCCTCAGTAGGTCCTTTAATTAAAGAAAAATTTGAGTATAAAAATCCCTTTGAAACCACAGCAGTAGATTATGCTGGTCCTATTATGGTTAAAACAAACTCAAATGAAAAATCAAAGGTTTATCTGTTACTTTTTACATGTTGTAACACACGTTTCACAAGTATCCATGTTTGTCATGACTTAACTACAGATACTTTTCTAAAAGAGCTTTACCATTTATCACTAACATATTCTCAGCCAAAAAAACTTATATCTGATAATCAATCAACCTTTAAAAAAGCTAGTAAATACTTAACCCATTGGTTTGAAACTGATAAGGCAAAGGAGTATTTTGGTGAGAATGGTATTGCTTGGCAGTTCACTGGTAGTTACTCCCCAAGAACTTTGGGAGTGGTTGAGCGTATAGTGGGCTTGGTAAAAAAGGCTCTCTATACTTCATTGAAAGGTAAATTAATTTTAGAATCTAATATCACCACCTTAGTAAAAGAAATTATGCATACTATAAATTCAAGGCCTCTTACTTATGTTAGCTCTAATGAAGATCCCTCCTATGAAGTAATAACTCCTTTCAAATTAGTATTTGGACAGGATATAATTAAATATAATTTTTTAACTATGCCTGACAATGAAATTTCATCCACTGATATGGGTGAAAAGTTAGATCCCACCTTTGAAGGTAATGAAAAGAAATTAATTATTAAAAATTTTAAGACATTAACTAGTCAGGTAGAATTAATAAAGAAAAAATGGAGAGAAGAGTATCTTTTAGGTTTAAGAGAACTTGAGAAAAAACAACATAAACTCATAGGTTCAAGTAAAGTACCTAAAATTGGTGATCTATGTCTCTTAAATGAGGCAGCTAAAACTCCAAAGTTCTTTTGGAAAATGGCTAGGATAGTGAATTTGCATCCTGATGATGAGGGTATTATTAGGCATGTTACAGTGCAAACTGGTTCTGGAAGCCAATCAAAGAGACATGTTTATAATCTATATCCTCTAGAAATTCCTCATAATGACGACATTCCTGACAAAGACCCTTTACCTAACCAGACAAATGTAAATAGTTCTCCTGAAAAGACTGATTCTAGACCAAAAAGGTTATCTGCTAAAAAACAAGATGAGCAATTAAAAAGGCTCATTAAGGCAGATCTTATTTAGATTTAAGTATTGTAGGTTAATTTGCTGGAGAAGAGTAAAAAAAAAGGTTACTCCAGAAAAAAAAAAAAAAAAAAAAAAAAAAAAAAAAAAAAAAAAAAAAAAAAAAAAAAAAAAAAAAAAAAAAAAAAAAAAAAAAAAAAAAAAAAAATTTTTTTTCTTTATTTTCTCTGGGAATGTTGGAAAATTTTCATAATGTTCCTTAATGTTTAAATTTTCTGAAATGTAACAAAATCAAACTTTATTTTGGCCAAATAAATTAACTAATTAAATTTACAAATCTGAATAAATTAAAACTATACTTATCTAACTTTTCTAAAAAAAATGATGCTTTGATTAAAAAGGGAGTCTTGTTTTAGTTTACCAAAGTCCATAATCATGACAAAAAATTAAAAAAGTTTTTAAAGTCAGTGACAGAATAAACCATCCAAAATGGTAAGTCTGCGACTGGAAGTCATGAGAAAAAGTTGTCCTTCTTTTTTTGATCCGTTTGTTGAAAACTTTAAAAATTACATCTGGTGCTAAAGTGGTAAATTGTACATGAAGAACGGTCTGCATAGTTAGGGCCCTAACCTTCATTGTTTACTATAATTCAGCAAGCACAAAAACTTAAACTGACTCCAAGTTACCTAATCATTGGTCGAATAAACTTATACAGAAGTTTAAAAGGTAAGGCTTTTTTTTTGTTAAAGCATTATTTTTTATTTAACTTCATTAGCATTATTCATCCCTTTCTTTTTATGAATCAAAATCAAAATAAATATTAAAATTTTTGTTAACATAAAACAATATAAATAAGCTTGACTACGCTTTATCACTACATCAAATTTAAATATTTTACGGTTGAGCAAAGAAGATACCTCAAACACCTGCCTTAATTACATATTAACCTAAGAAAGCAAAAGCACAATATACTCTACTTTGCAGTGAAGCTCATTCTACCCTTGAATTAAAATTCAAAATATTTTTGGATGGTGATTCTTTCTAAGAGACTTGAGTAGTTTTTTTCTTCTATAGTACCTTGGAATCAATGTTATGTGGAATTGTGGCAAATTATTAAATTAGGACATATTTTTGCATGGAAATGCGACAGTGGAAGGAGGGTTTTCTATAAATTAAGCAATTTTAGTGGAGAATCTGAAAGAACATAGTCTGATTTCTCAAAGACAGTGCCCAATGCAATAAGATCTCATGAAAGTATTCATAAAGTTCCTATCACTCAAAAAATGTTGACAAATGTAAGAGCTGCCCATAGGAGATATGAAGAACATCTCAAAGAGTCAAAACAGAACCAAAAAGAAGAGAATAAAAAGGTTGAAAAAAAAAAATTATCCATACAGATCTATAAACTTGAAGAGCAGAGAAAGATGTTAAAACTGAAAGCTTTGACAGAAGAAGACGCTATAAAATCAAAAATTCAGATGCTTGAGAAGAAAAAGTTAACCTAAATCTCCCCATTTAGAACTTTTGTGATCACAGTGGACGTTATTCACCTAGGCTATTAATGTAAGCTTTTAATTTATTTTCTTTTTGTATAAATAAAACTTTACTTTTGGAAAAAATAAAAAAGGAGTGCGTTGAATGGCTATGGGGAAGGTATAGGCTGATTACTAAAAAAAAAAAAAAAAATTTTAAATTCATCCATGATGATGAACAGTTTCTAAAGTAAATTTTCAATAATTTAATGTATGAACTGAGTAAATAGGCTGCAATAATGATTAATAGATATTTTATATGCCAAAAGTAACGAACACGCTGGTCAGGGAAAATTTGCAGATTTGGTCAGGGAAAGTCAGGGAATTCAAATTCAAAATTTCAGTGAGAACCCTGAAAAAGCTGAAAGCTCGTAGTTCCAAGATAGAAAAGCTATCGGTATTTCTTTAGTTCCTATCAACAAGAATTATTTTTACTCTATAGAAATTATAAGTATATGGATGGTTTGGGTATCATAGTATATTTTGACCAAGCCAAATTGGCGAAGTTTTTAGTTACAGTAGTTATTAAGGTTAAACTGCATGTTATGACTAAAACAAAGTTATTAAAGCTTGTAGTGTGGTTAGCATGTACTTTAGTTGTTGTTTTTTCTTTTAATTGTTGACTTTGTGTATACTATGTAAGTTATGACAAGCCCTAAGGTGCTTTGGGGATCTGCATAAGCATGTATGGTGATTGATTCTGTTAGGTTGACTGGGACAGTCTTGATAGGCTCATGTCGCTTCTTACTGTCATTATTTCTAATGTTCTAAAGAAATGTTTCTAAAGAAAACCTAATGGAGTGCGGAACACTACTTTTGTATAATAAAATGGATAATAGTAGAGTTCAACAGATTCTAAAAAAATTTATATTTTTTAAAAATTGATCAATGTTTTGATATTCCCTATAAGCAATGCTGCCAAATATTGTTAATAAAAAATTTCCAAACTTATAATATTTTTATAAGCAACATTATTTATTGTTTTCATATATTATTTCTTTTTACGTTCCAAAAATCAGTAAGGTTATGATAAGTATGGCAAAGTAGACACAATTAACTATGTATAATGAACAAAACTTATCATAACCTGAACATAATGGGTCCTAAAATGAATTTAAAAAAAAAAAAAATTTGGTAGATTAAATTTATATGAGGTTTGGCACCACTGTTTTAACACTTTTATATGGGCTGAAAGATATAAATAAAAAAAACTGATTATTGAATAAAAATATAGATATTTCATCTGAATCTGTTGAACTATTACCATAAAATGCCTGAAACAATAATTTTGCTGTAAGAAGTAATGTCAATTCAGGGTAATTGTAGAGCTACCCTCGGTACTGTGTGTCAAAAAATCAAATTTTTTCTTATTTTTGGCAGAATCTCTCTATCACCAATGTTTATAAAAATCACAGCATAGACTCTAATCAGTTGTAATGAAATAAATAAATATATATATATATATATATATATATATATATATATAATATAATATGTATAATATATATATATATATACTATATATAATATATTATATAATATATATTATATATATATTATATTATATATATATATATATATATATATATATATATATATATATATATAATATATATATATATAATATATATATATATTATATATATATATATATATATATATATATATTAGGGATGTACCGATAGTATCGGTAGTATCGGCCATTTTTGGGGGTATCGGTATCGGTATCAGTATCAGTATCGGTATCGGTCAATATGGCCGATACTTCTTACTTTTGGGTGAAAAATTCAATAATCTTTTTTAGATTGCTTTCTTCAATTCTTATGTTCGATATAGATAGCTAGTACCAGGTTGTTGTTTTTTTCCTTGATTTCCTTTTTAACTTAGATTTTTTTTAGCGGTTCTTCCAACTTGGGCTTTAGCGTAACATTTACCTATTTGGACAGCCATTATTATAATTTATACAGATTTATCTTCCACTTTTAGTTTTTTCAATAAAATTTTTTTTTTTTACGTAATTTCGTGAGAGCGTGTGTGAGTGTGTGAGTGTTTTTAAACTTTCTGGATTATTCATATTTTAGATATTTGCTGTAAATAGGGTTTTATCGTTTTAAAATTTCCGGTTTTAAATTTAGGTTTTAGCATGCAAATAATTTTTCCTCATTTCTCCTTGGATTTTGTCTATTTATTTCTATGTTTTTTTTTTTTTTTTTTTTTTGTGGTGATGGTGATTTTGTGTGCGTGTTTATGATAGCAGATTTGCACAGGCGTGGTTTTCTTTTGACTTTACCAACATCAAATGGCTTGCACTCTAACTCTGCATTCATGGAATACCACCTCTCTAACTCTAAACCTAATTTTATGCTCTTGTCTGGGACCCAGATGGCTAAGAATTCATCCTTCAAATCGTTTTAATTTATCCAACTATAACTTATTTCATAAATTCCGTCTAAAGGGTGGAGTATGGGGCCTATGTAAATCATAAACACTCCTATAACACGTCGAGAATTCTTCAAATCTTCCTTAACTTCGATTTCTGTGGCCTTAAAACCTTTTCTTCCTTCTACTACAATAATCTTATGCTTCTGGTACTGTCCTCTAACAGAAACAATTTTCATGCCTTTTTTAAATTACCTTACTACTTCTCATGAGATGTTATATCTTCTCATCCAATACTGAGGTCCTCTATTTAAGGGGATTTCAATGTTACACAACACTGAATTGTTGGATTCCTCTCATACTGATTTGGTGGAGGAAGACGAAGATTTCATTCAGTATTTCTCACGCGATCTGGAGCAACTAAATAAAGAACTACTCACATTCCGGATCGTCCCAACCGATTCTTGAACACACATTTGATCTATGTTTCACCACTAGTCCTCTCTCTGTAAAATAAATACACCACCTTCACTCCTATCGGTAAATCTGACCACAACCTTATATATCTTAATTTTAATACTTTCTCTCCCACATCTCCATCCTGCCCTATGCGGTTTGTCTGGTTACTTGATCGGCCGATGGGGGCATGCTTGCTTCTACGCTAATCATAATGGAGTGACTGCTTTGGACTCTGAGACGACTTCACTGATAAAGTGGGAACTGTAATTGTTGATGGGATGAGCAGGTTCATTCCTTCTTCGACTAAATATTTTTCTCCCTCAAAAATCCATTGGTTCGATCGTGCTTGTTCTTTGACCATTCAGGCTATAGACAGTGCGTATCGGGTGGGGGTGCAAAAATTCTCGTTCTCCTATCACTCTCTCTAATTTTCCATTCAGTTAGAAATCGTTGCAGGGATAATCTTCGACGAGCAAAGCCGACTTTCATTAAACGAAAGTGCGCTGACCTCCTTCGTTCTCCTACTGACAAATCTCTTTGTCTTCTTGCCAAAAACATCTCCAATAACTTCGTAAATCAACCTTTCTCTTCTTCTATTTGCTTCTGATTGATTCTGTTTTTTACTACTCCATTACTGAAAAGCCCAATCATCTCTTTTGGCCTCCTATTTCCTCTAACTCAACCATTACGGATAGTCCTCATTCCTTCTTCCTTTCCTCCTCCTCCTCCTCTCAGGTGTCCTAGCCTTTACCTGTAATTTCATTTGATCGGGTGCATGGTCTCCTGAAATCTATGAACGTTAAGAAGGCGGGTGGCCCGGATGGCATTCCTCTCCGAAGTTTTGAGGAAGTATGCTTCCGTGCTGACCCCGCCCCTCGTTCAACTTTATTCTCTATTGCCTCAATACTAGCACTTCCCTCGTGTGGGGTAAAGCGCGCATAGGGCCAACCTATTTCCGAAAAAAAGCGATGCTGCTCTGATCCTCTAACTATCACCCTATAGCTCCCAACTTGCATTCTTTCTAAGATCTTGAAACCCTTCTCAACTCCCACTTTTAGATCATTCTGAAATCTCATTCCCCTTACTTGCCGGATTGCCAGTACGGCTTCGGCGCTTCGAGATCTACTGGCGATATACTTTCCTATTTAACAGATTTATGGTTTTCCGCCCATTAGGAACTACGGAAGACTTGTGTGGTGGGGCGCTTGACATATCCAAAGCATTTGGTAATGGAGCTTGGCACGAATCCCTGCTTTTAATACCTCCCTCCTTTGAGTTTTCCTCTTTCTCTTTGCTTACCTATGACTAGCTTTCTTTCAAATCGCTCAAGGTGTTCTGGTTGTTGATGGGGCGGACTTCTTTTTTCTGTCAGAGTGGTGTTCACTCAGGGTTCTGTTTTATCTCCTACTATATTCTGCTTTTCATCATGATCTTCTCACCTTCACACTAACTCCATCCACTCATATTCCGATGACTCGACCCTTCATTCTTCACTCATTTCAATTCTGCTCCCTTTTTTACTTCAAGAATTGCCTTTTCGTCTTAATCTTTCCACGATTTCTATTCTCGCTGCATGTGGATAGAATTTCAGGGCTTGGTCGTCTCAAGCTTTGTAAAATTTAATTTTTTTAAAAACCCAACTTCTAAAATCTTCCCTCTCTAAGACACCTAACTTTTCCTATCTCTTTTGACGGTTCTCTCGTCTCTCCTGCTTGAAAATATAAACATCCTTGGCCTAACATAAACAAAAAAAATGGTATTGAAAACCTCAACATCTCAACAGTTGCTAGGCGGCCTCAAAGAAACTGAGAGTTCTGTTTAGACTGCCGAGACTTTTTTTCCTCTTCTCAGTTACTCAGCTATACAAGGGTCTTATCCGCCCTTGGTATGAGTACTGCTCTCTCATATCTGGGGAGGGCTCCTGGTTTCACCCTTCTTTTGGGATATTGTCGAGTCAAAGGCCAAAAGGACTTATAAACTGTCCTGTACTTTCTAGTTCCTTGACCCTCTATATTTGCGGCGCGATGTTGGTGGTGCTTTATCCCTTTTCTATTGGTACTGTAGTGGCAAGTGCTCGAGGGAACTTTCCACTCGCGTACCACCATCTTTATGACGCCCCCGTTTAGCACAGGGTGCTGTGCCGGCACAGGAGTTTTGTGTTGATATTTAGTAATTCCAGATTAGTTCGCTGCAGTGCTTTTCTTTCTTTCCTGACCACCATCGGTTCTGGCTTGAATTCTCTTTCCATCATCTGTGTTTCCTACTTCAATTAATCTCCCCACTTTTAAAGCCTGGTCTATGCTCATCCTGCGTTAGATGAATTTTTGAGGCATTTCAACACCCCCTCCTTAAATATGGTTCTGCCCGTGAGCGGGGGTGAAAACTGTAAAAAAAAATAAAAGGTTCTAATAAGGAATTCATTAAGCTAGCTGAAACCCCACAAGAATGGCATCTCCGACGGTGAACCACTTCTAGAATGCATTTAAATAGCATAACCGAGGAGCTTGCTCGCTGACAAAAAAAAAAAAGATTCCCAGAAGTGGAAGCCTCACTTATCAGCAAACCCCTGGAAACTGCACTTGATTAGGGACGATGGTGGGCTTTTCAGCAAAATAAACCTACTGAAGATAGGATTTGGCTATGTTAGACTTTGATAAGTTCATGGCCGGAATTGCATTGACATCTCATTCATCTTCAAAGAAAAATCACACCAAGGAAACCTCATCGTAAAAAACTGAAGAGACAGTCATCAAGGAACAAAGATAATTCAAATTTGCAGATCTGTGAAAGAGGAGATTGAGGGCTCTACGAAAACATGGGAGATGCTGCCTACAGAAGAGAATCCTTTCATGCGGTGGCATGAAAATGGGCCAAGGTTTTCAATTATTATCAGTGCTTGCAGGCCAATAATTATCAGCACCTCCTTCATCAGTCGAGAGCGACGTAATTATAGTGTATGGTAGGGAATGTAAAACACCCCAAAAAGCGAACAGGCTCTCGCCAGATACTAGTGAAGACTTATGTTTTTCATCACAATGTTCGTGAATTTTTGAAATTTGAAGTATTGAAATGATATCTATCCTTTATC
>JABUQX010038690.1:52500-90000 GCA_015478945.1 Trachelipus rathkii
ACTTGGTTCTTAAATATTATTCCCCTCTCCCTTGTTCTGGGGCTGTAGAGGGAATATTTAGTATTGGTGGGAATATTTTGGGGCAAAGAGGTCAGCCTTAACTGCTTTAATTTTGAGCACCTAATCTTTTTGAAAAGTAATATGATCTCTTGTCCTTTGAAGAGACATTGAGGAGGAAGTGGAAATCTTGAGATTTTTGTAAATATTCATTCAATTTTTTCATATAATTTATAAAAAATTTTTGTAAGGATTATACTATTTAGATTTAATTCTTAAAATCTTTTGTGAAGTCGCACATTATTAGCGCGAAACGTGCGGACGTGCGGACTTGCGATAGCGGAGGTTTGATGGTCTGAATAAGTGCGGAGGAGCGCTAGCGGACTACCTTTTCTCGAGGTGCGGAGGTGCGCTAGCGGACTACCCCTAAATGAGCGGGGTGCCCACCTCTGATATATATATATATAATATATATATATATATATATATATATCATATAATATATATATAAATATATATATATATATATATATTATATATATATATATATATATATATATATATATATATATATATATATTATTATATATTAGTAATATTATCTATTTTTATATATATATATATATATATATATATATATATATATATATATATATATATATATATATATATATTATATATATATACAAAAAAAATAAAATATATATATATATAATATATATATATATATGATAATATATATATATATATATATATATATATATAATATATATATATATATATATATATATTATATATATATATATATATATATATTACCGGTATATATAATATATATATATATATATATATATATATAATATATATATATATATATATATATACCGGTTATATATATATAATATAATATTATATATATATAATATATATATATATATAATATTATAATATATATATAATATATATATTATATATAAATATATAATTATATATATATATATATATATATATATAAAACAAAAATGAAGGATACCTTTAGGAAATAAAGTTATATACCTGCCAAGTATTAAATAATCCCATAGAGTTTACTTATAATCTAACTGACTAGAACTTTGATTTATCACTATACGCTATTTGCTACTATTTAAAGAGTGGAGTAAAGAAAGGCTATGACCCACAGAAAACTACAGTGGAAAAACATTAGCCTCAAGGCACCCAGGCACCTTGGCCAGTCTCCTCCATAGATCTTCCAGGACTGAGACATTTCAGATTGCTCTGGGTTGAGAGTTGAAACGATAGATCAGAAGGAAGTGAGAGATTTCCAGGGCAAGGTTACATTTTTTACAAATTTTTGATATGGCTTGGTTTAGATTAAATGTGTTTGTAGTATTGTAGATTTGAATGGTGGGTGCATCTTAGTTTGGCCAAAGATGATTGAATGGATCTGGAGAGAGAGAGAGAGAGAGAGAGTTGAATTTTGGAGCTATTTCAGGTGGATGTTCGTTTAGTATATTGTTAGTTGATCTGTTTCATACCTAGTTTTCGATTAGGAGTGTGTGGATATGTTTGGTGTATGATGTTATTTTGAGGAGGTGGGATATTGTTTAGAATTTGTTTTTGGAGTTGTGTAGAGAGGAAGGGGGTTGTATAAGTCTGTGTTAGGTGGGATTAGAGAGTGCGTTGTGACATGGGTATTGGGATGCTAGTGTTTTGGCAAGGAATTGTGTGCCTGTGTTTGTCTATAGGTAGAATTTTAGTTTCTCTGTGTAGAAGTTGTTGGGGAGATGTGGAGGGGCATCTTAGTTACTTAATTCCAGAGTCGCCATTAATATATAAGAGGTTATAATATATATTATCACAAAAATAAATATAAATTACTTGGTTGGGATTGAAAAAAAAAACTGAATAAGGACGAAAGCACAAAATAAAAATTATAAAGATGAATCAGAATGAAGAAATACAAATTGCTGTAAATATAGTACAAAAGATAGAGAAACGAACAACACATAATTGAATTTAAAATAAACAGTAATATGGATAAAAAAAACGACAAATAATACAAAACACAACAATCAAAAATAAAATATAAAGGAAACTAATAAAAACTGAACAAAATTACACAAACAGATAAAAAAAAACATAGAAAAATAATATAAAATAAATAATTCTAAAAAGTAAATATAAGACGATAGAAAGAATTAAACTAGTCTAGTCATGGTGATTAATAGCTGGAAATCTATAAGGTGAAGTGAACATCGAGTGATGTTTTGCCACGAATTTGGGAGTTTTGTTTAGTGAAATTACTGTGTTATTTAGGCAGATTTAGGGGTATGATGTTCCAAGTTGTCGGTCTGTAGTATATATATATATATATACATGAGAATTTTATAAATTAATAATTTAAATATACATAGTCCTATGATTTTTACCACGTGTAGATAGTTTCTTTCTTATTCTTATTTTGTATGTAAAATAATTACTAGTTTAACTATTTCAGATGATATTTTGTATGTAGATTCTTATAGATCTATTAGTAAATTGGTGAAGAGAATGAGTGCCAGTATAAAATATAGCATGAAAGCATTTCCTATGCAGAGAAATGCAGTGTTGGTAGTTAGATTGAGAGAGAATCAATTAACGCATTTGCGAAATTTCTTTGGTGCATCAGCAGAAGATAAGAAAAGAGAATACTCTGAGAGACGTATCTTAGGGTAAATATCTCTGCTTATTATATTTGAATTTCATTTTAAGGACTTTTATTGTTTTATGAAATGAACCAGCCTTTTATTCATATGGAGTTAAGATTAAAATATGCCTGGTAAATTATTATAATAATGCTCCTTTTTTATTATTATTATTATTATTATTATTATTATTATTATTATTATTATTATTATTATTATTATTATTATTATTATTTTCAAGATGTTTTTTTCTTTATTATTATTATTATTAATAACCATCATTATTTTCAATGTTTTTCTTTTTCTTTACAGATATTCCATGGAACAGATGTATGAAGTTGTTTCCGGAGTAGAACACTACTATAAATTTGTACCTTATTGCAAGAAATCTCAGGTTATTCAAAAACGTCCAGGGTTTTTAAAGGTATTCATTTTTCAACGTTATCTAGTCTAGTATGGTATGTACTTAGAATTATTCAAGTTTTTGATGTTTCATTTTTATAATATACTTTTCTTTTGAAATGGTCATACTCTTGGTATATATTTATATGTATACTTCATACTTGGTTGCCCCCCACACCTCTCCTATGAGAAGTCGGTGTCCATGAGATATAGTGCCACCATAGTAGGCCGGACCCAGAGAATCCGTCAGAGAAAAGCGTCAAAACTACTTCTAATGTCCGAGCAGTCTACCAGATGATCATAGTCATCAATTATCATGGAGGAACATCTTGGACAAAGGAGGGGGGAGGGAGCATTATGAATTTTATATTTATATTCCTGAAGGGGGGGGAGGGGGATGGTGCCCAGAGCGTAATCGGGAGAGGATTACTCTGGTTTGACGGTCCAAAGTTTGTTCTGTGGGGGATATTACAGACGAATGAGCCTGGAGTATGGTGTTATTTAGGTATGCTGAGATCGTTCTTTTGGGTTAACTGAGTGCGGATGTGTTTAATGATTTGAGTATCTGGAGGCGGAGGTGGGAGTGTGTTGTATATGTCGAAGTAGTACAAAACTGAACTGATGTGCTCCTTTTCCTTCTTGGTGGAAGAGGTTGTTGTAATGTTTGGTGTAGGGGGTGGTCTATTGAAAGTGACTTGCTGTACAAATAGCAGCCCTTCATGGTGAGATGGGCATTTACAGGAAGAATTTTTGTTTCAGTAAGTAAATAATGGATGGATGTGGAGGCGAGGCAGCCTGTTATAATTCTAAGAGCTTTATTTTGTACTACTATTAGTTTTTGCATATTAGACTGTGATATTGCTGGTGCCCAGGATGGTGATGCATTGTTTATGAAGAGACAGAGGTACTGCCTGTAAACTATTGTGAGGTTTTCTTTGTTTTGACTAAAATTTATTCTGGTTAATGTTTTCATCGCATTTAAAAAAAAAATTTATGTGTGCTCTAGAGGTAATATTGTTTATGTGGGAGGTGAATGTCATATGTGTATCGAAGGTTAAGCCCAAGATAGTGAGCTGTTTATTAAGAGGAATTCTAATGTTTGAAAGAAACACAGTTGACATTAAGACATTAAGAATATAGAGACAGTAAGAAGCCACATGGGCCTATCGAGTTGGATGGGTGTTGGATTCTCTTTTATTGGGTGTAAGTAGTGTGATGGAGGATTTTTGAGGGTACACAGTCATTTTATTTATTGATAACCAATGTTCGAGTCGGTTTATATATTGCTGTAGTTCTCTTGCTGGATTTATAGAGGAGTTTTGGGATGTAATTGTTAGATCGTCTGCATGGCTGTTGATTTTTATAGATGGAGTTGTAGGTTAAGGTAGGTCTTGCATAAATTATAAGAATTGATGAAATAAGAATTTTGAAGTGAGCCATTTATTTTTTGTGACATTTTGAAAATAACCTTAGAATTGTCACAAACATATTCTACACAAAATAAAATTTTCAGTCCATGTGCAGAAACTAGTTAATTTTCAAGTGTGAATAAGACCATATATATTAGTGAGGCATAGTAAATTTCAGACATTCCTAACTGTAGATATCTGATTGTGGATGTGGAAGGGTGTGCTCTGCATAGATGCAGGTGTCCTTAATAAATTTAACATCGTTCAAAGTTGAATCCAAGTTAATTTTTGTCACATGTTTATGTGTCATAATCTATGTTGATTTATCTGAATCTGCAAATTATAACATGAAAATGTGATCAAAATTGTTCACGCAACTAAGCATAGGAAAATAATATAAAATACAGTAATATGCAGTTGTGTGTGTGTGTGTGTGTTTTTTTTTTTAATTATTTTTCTCCCCAAGGCCATAATCATCTTAAGTCTAAGTTGCCTTTTTCTATGACCCACTTCAGACAGAAGAGGAGATACTTGTGAAAGCTCTTGAATTAGCCTCCTTATTTACTTGTCCAATATGTTTGTTTTCTAACAAGTATGTTTGTAGTCAGTTTTAAACAAGGGTTCTAAAGGGTTTTTCAACAAATTTTCCTCTTCGTTTTGAGATCTGATTGAACTTGCAACCATTAATACACACCAGAGGACAGCAATATAATTTATGGAGGAAATGTTGGTCCTAAACTAAAGAAAGTGAATTTTTTTTTATAGGATGGAAAGGTGTGATGTTTGACTTTGGGATGCAAATGGAGTGATATAAATAAACTGTTTTAAGAAATTGACTACAAAAAAGAAAATAACTCTTAAGCTGATTAAAGGCAGTTGTTGCTTGCAAAAAATGAACAGGCATAGGTAAGAAAAGTGTTTTTCCATCACAACATTGCGTCTGATCATTTCAAATGCTGTTGTCACTTAAAATGGCTCATTTTATAAGATTGTTAATGTTTTGTAACATGTGATATTATGATTTTGGTTAATTAAAAAGAAAACTATAATATGATGTGACTTGCTTAGTTTTAGCATCGTTGCATAATTTCAACTTTGCTAAAATTTTCTTCTTTCAAATTTATTTTTAATTTTTTTTTAATTCAATGATTTTTTTATATGAATTATTTTAATTTCTTTTTCATCCCGACGGATCCCCACTGATTAGGGCCTAGGGGTGGGATGCACAATATGCACTTGAAACAGAATAGTCGGGTAGATAAACATGACCTAAGTCGAAAAGAAAGCCCCCAAACTTTTCCTTCATACCTTAAAATCGGAACCCGTCACTGCCACAATCCACCTTAGAGCTTCACAACACTATGGCAGATTCGCACTGTGGTATCTCATCAGTGTCAGAGTTCATTCCTTGGGCCTGGTCCACAACCATTCCCTTTCACAAAACCACACCTTTTACTCTTATTATGCACCATTCTTCACGCTTTTGCTAAATTCATATTCCTTTCATTCAGTCACTTTTTTGCTAACTCAATCCACTATGAATTATATTTCTAGGCAAATCTGGAAGTTGGTTTCCCTCCCATTGTAGAATGTTATACTTCAAGTGTTACACTGGCCAGACCTCATCTAGTTAAGGCAGTTTGTACTGAGGGAAAATTATTTAATCATCTCTTAACAATATGGCGCTTTTCACCTGGTTTACCTAACAAAGTATGTTTATGTTTTGAGGTTTGAGATTTTAATCACGGTTTTTTTTTTAGTATTCATTGTTGTTTTAAAATACTAACTTTTAAAATTAAAAAATTAATGCTTGCATTGTACGGTTCCTATTTTATATATATATATATATATATATATATATACTATATATATTTATTATATTAATATATGTATAAAAAATTTTATTAATAAATTTTAGAATTTATAAATTCTAAAATTAATTAAAAATTAAAATATATATATTGAAATTATTTAATTATTATAATAATATGTTATCTGATATATTATATATATATATATATATAATAATATTTAGTGTATACCGGTATATATAGATATATATATATATAGTATTATATATATATTATATATATATATATATATATATCTTCTATATATATATATATCCGGTATATATATAATATATTATATTATTAATATATATATATATATATATATATATATATAGTATATTATATATATATATATATATATATATATTATATATATATATATATATATATAATATAATATATATATATATATATATATATATATTATATATACCGGTATATATATATATATATATATATATTATATATATATATATATATAAATATATATATAGAGATAGATATAAAATATGTATATTTTTTATATACTATATTATATATATATATATATATATATATATGATATTATATATATATATATACTATATAATATATATATATATATATGATATATATTAATATATATAGTATATTATATATATAATATATATATATAATATATATATACTATTATAATATATAGTATATATATATATATATATATATATATGCTTAAGACTGAGGTAAATTACGGCTATTTTGTTTTATTGTGTGTTTGTTGATTTACAAATTTATCTTGTCATTTGCTACTGCCTTTAGAACGTTATTTATCAATAAGAAATTATAGATTATTCTTTAGTATTCACTGAAAAATTAACATAAGTAAATTTGTATGTTGATAAATAACTTAAAAAGCAAAGTAGGATAGTTATGATTTCTCTCATTTTAGCCAAACTTTAGGAAATATACCTAGGCTATATTTTGAATGGGAAATTATGCATCTTTGATATTTGTAATAATGACTTAATAAATTAGTTGTTAACCAATTATTAATAACTTTTATAGCTATTATTATTTTATTATTATTATTATAGTTTTTGAACGATTATAGTTTCGAGGCACCTTTCTAACATTATCCTTATAACGAGAATGTTAGGTAGGTATTAGAAACTTAAGAAAATCGTACAAAAATCTATATTAATAATAAAATAAATGTAATAGATAAAATTATTTTATTATTAATATAGTTTTTGCACGATTTTCCTAAGTTTCTAATCACCTTCCTAAAATTATCGTTTATGGGTTTTGTACTCCCAGAATACAATTAAAACAGTTATTATTATTATTATTATTATTATTATTATTATTATTATTATTATTATTATTATTATTATTATTATTATTATTATTATTATTATTATTATTATTATTATTATTATTATTATTATTATCCCTGTGTGGGGGGGAGAAAAAATTTCCGCAAGGTACGTTCTGCGTGTCGTAAGAGGCGACTAAAAGGACAGTGATCGCTGGGTTGGGGTTCCGCTACCACTTATTTATGCCCTAAGAATGCTTATGTTATGCATGCGCCTCGGATTTTTGATGCATGTTGCTCGCCCAACCCCCAGTTCTCGGGGACCAAGGGGCAGATAATGATGATAAATATTTTATTTATTTATTATTATTATTATTATTATTATTATTATTATTATTATTATTATTATTATTATTATTATTATCTCCTTTTCCCAGATTGTGGGTGAGGTGTGCAGCATACACCGGAAACAGAAAAGTGGTAGCAGAACAAAACGCGTATCCTTTGGTAAGAACTCGTCGCAGTCAGAAAAATCCACCCTACGGCTTCACGAGACCGCGACGGACCCTCACCGTGGTATCTCGTCAATGTGGGGTTCATCGCCTGGGCCACAACCATACTCCCTCACAAAATCCCGCCATTTACACCTATTGTGCACCTTTCTATTCGCCTCTGCCAAACTGACATTCCTCTCCTTCAGGCATTCCCTTACTGACTCAATCCACTTTTTCTTCGGTCTCCTAGTTAGTCGATTCCCAGCACACTCACCAATATACATTCGCTTAACCAACCAGCTATCATACATCCTTTCCATATGTCCAAACCGTCTCGATGTACTCTCGTTTATTCTCTCATTTGCTTTTTCTTCACACCACTCGACTCCCTAATGCGTTCATTCCTCATTTTATCAATTCTACTCACACCTAACATTTACCCCTAAGATTGTCCATCGGAACACATTGTTCCTTAGATCTATACCTCTTATTCCAGACCATAGTTTCACTACAATACATTAGCACAGGTAACAATATACCCTCATGTAAAACCCTAGCGCACCCACGACTTAGTTCCTTTACATCCACCAAGGATTGAATTGCACCAGCCACCTTCCTACCATTCACAACTTTCCTATACACTCTGCAACATCCGTTTCCTTTTCATCCAACATATATCCTAAAGATTTAAACTTAAAAATGTTCCAGTTGCTCATCATTTAATAACTTCATACCGCGGAATCTCCTCACTCACTACCATGACCTTACTCTTATCTTCATTTACTTTCCCCCTCTTTTACACACTTTGCCAAACCCCTCTACCAATCCTCTCAAGCTCTCTAAGATTCGCCCCACAAAACCAAATCATCCGTATATAGTAAGGAACCCTTGACCCTCTTCCATTCTCCATCTTTCTAACACCTTCCTCTGCCACCTCTACCTCATATTCTTTCATGAGCCCATCCATATTAAAATTGAATAACCAAGGAGACATAACACATTCCTGCCTCACCCATCTAGTAATATTAAAAAAATCACTTTCAACCCCATTTATTCTTACACACGTTTCACTATCGTCATACAAACTTTTGAGTCCATTCAGAAGCCTACTATTAACACCACATATCACTAACACCTGCCGTAGAGCTTCTCTACTAGTCCTATCATACGGCTATTTCAAATCCATAAAACCTAAATACAATTTATTCTTCTTCTCTCTCATTTTCTCAATCATTTGTTTCAATGCAAAAATTTGATCCACCTATCCTCTACCACTTCTAAATTCACCTTGTTCTTCATCAATCAGTCCCTCAGTCAATCGACGTACTCTTTCGAACAAAATACCAGCAATAAACTAATTAACCTATAGTTCTTACAGTTCCTCTTATCCACCTTACCCTTATATAAGGGTAATATTACTGCTCTCCTCCAATCCCTCGAACTATACTCTCCATAAACGCTTTGTTACACAACTTCCAAATCCATTCAATCACCATCTCATCTCGCTTCCGTTCCTGATCACATTTCACCAGTAATTCCATCTATTCCTGCAGATTAACCATTTTTCAGCTTTCTCACTCTACCCATTACCTCCTTACCAATTACTTCATCCCGAAAATACCTATTCCTTCTTGCACCGTCAAGTGTTCTCTCCACACTTCTCACATTCATTTCATCAGTTACGAAAGCACCATCCCTATTCATTATTCTATGCACATTCTCCTTATTTTCATTCTTAAAATTTCGCTTTTCCTTGATTATTATTATTATTATTATTGTTATTATTATTATTATTATTATTATTATTATTATTATTATTATTATTATTATTATTATTATTATTATTATTATTATTATTATTATTATTATTATTATTATTATTGCCTTTAGGTGTCAGTAACTCTTTCAATAAATGTCCAACGACTATCATTTTCGAACAATTCTTCTTCAGCTTCTATTCTTCCTTCCTCTTCGAATTGCTTGCCTTCTTCACTTTGGCTCTGCGATTCTGAGAACCGATTCCTTCTTCATTAATTAACCTCCCCACCCCCAACCCGTTCATGGTTTCAGTATTTGTTCTGCTTCTGTCATAATCTTTGTTATTTTTATCCCGTCAGAGCGTCTTCATCTCTCTCTTCTTGCCAGCAATCTTTCTCCTTTCTAAGCTTCATGTCTTTATTTTGTAAAAAGTAATTTTTTTTTCCATTTTCCCCTTTTTCTTTGTGTCACAAAAATATCCTGCTTATTTTCTTTCATGTAAGTTTTAGTTTTTCAATTCCCATACTTTTGCTCCAACACTCGAAAACTTAACAAATAATTGCTTCAAGTTACCTCTTCACTTCATTTATCTCAAATACCAATTAAGTTTTTCTTTCTTGTCCGCCAACCACTATCAAGTTGTCTGTATTTAAGTCGCTCCTACATTTTTTTTAATTAAGCTATTTAAATGAATAAATTACCATTTGAAATTTAAATGCACTCAATATCTATGCCGATTTCAATTATGTTTGACATTAATATTGCGTTGATCAAATAGTAGTGCCAATTCTCTCTCTTTATACCAAGTTTTTATCTCTCGGTAATTTCTTTTCCAGTCAGTATGTTCCCAAATTTATTATTATTATTATTATTATTATTATTATTATTATTATTATTATTATATTATTATTATTATTATTATTATTATTATTATTATTTTCTCCCTCAAGTTGGTGGCCTCGTTGTCGTCGAGACACTTTGTGTCTGCGAAGTGCGAAGAGACACTTTCATTTTTTGTTATATTTTGATCTTGTTTTCTTCTCTCCTTTCTTATTATTATTTTTATTCTTTTTCTTATTATTATTGCTATTCTTGTGGCTTCGTCGTTTTTATTGTTATTTGTATTAGTTTTTCTTTTTTGTCTTATTTTTATTGTTATTTTTATTTTCCTTATATTGTATTTTTTGTATACCGTTTATTTTCCCATCCCTTCCCAAGTTTGTGTCCCCTTTCCTCCTTTGTTTTACGTACTACCTTACGTATTCCTGCTTTCTTATGGGAGTCGCCACTGCTTCCTCCTTGTTCCTGGTAGCTATCGGGCTGCTGTCTCTGTGCCTATCTTGCGCCCATCTAGCCCTCCTTTCCCTGTGGGTGAGGACTGAGGGTTCAGGTCAAAAACCGGTTGTTCTCTCTTTTCTCCGTGTCGCCTATTGTAGGGTATCCGAACCTTGGCTAACTACTGAGGAGGCTATCCCGCACTTGGGAGAATATAATTTTCGGCTTTGCGTCTTATCCGTGTGGTGCACGGCTACTATTCTGCCATCTTAGGGACTGGACGTGGAGTTCCGGGAATCTTTTCCCAGGCCACGCCCACAACCTACCTCATGGGGTGGAGTTTCGGGGGAGGAGGTATATAGCTCAGGGCATGTAATGGGCGCAGTTTTCGCCGGTCACTCTCTCAAAACGTTTATTGTTTATATTCATCATTAGTTTTATTGTTTTTGTGCATGTCTATTGAGGTGTAGTAGTTCCGGGAGTATTTACTTTTATGAAATTGAAAAACGAAAATATGGTTCTAAAGATAGGCGAACCTCACCATCTGTTGGGCTCCCAACCCGACCTCTCCCTGGCCATCTCTGGACCCAGGACCAATAGGGGCTTTGACGCCCTTGTCGATGAGCTGGTTGGCTCTTTTGTCACCCAACCCCTAGTCCTACATAGCGATTCCATCGCTGGGGCGCTCTTTCTCGACCGGAAAAGCTTGTAACGGCCTCTACTTATCCACATTCGACTCGAATTACGCACCAGATATCCCAGGAGTCCTCGCGCCAGCGGGTCCTCTTCCTGGGCGACTTTAACATAACATGCAAGCTACTACGATCGCACTCTCCGACACCCCTCCGGGGGTTGCGGGTTTTGCGTCTTATCCTCTCTTCTTTTTATTTAAGTTTCGCTACGTCCCAACCACTGACGGCTAGCAGCCACCTTGTCCTCAGCGACGCTTTGGAGGCAGCTCTCCATGCATCCCTCATTGGTGTTGCCTGGACCTGAGGTCCAGGCGACACCAATGAGGAATGCTTCCCTTCTGGTCCGTGCCGCCTCCAGTTCGCAGAGCCAATTATTGGCTTCTCTTTCCCTTTTGGGGGATGACTTTATCATCTCCAAACCTGACGACTGTTCGTAATACTTGTAAGGTACCATATTCGCTCCGGAGTTCCGTTCGGATACAACGGACGATTTCCTTGCTCATCTCTAACTTCGAAACATGCCGATCACAAATGTCTATTGGTTCCCCCTCACAGGGAAAATCCATCATTGCCAAACCTTCGCCTCCTACTTACCTTCAGTGAGCCATTCCCTCCGACCAAAGTTAAACTAGGCTTTACTACACACGGTCCGGACTTCCATCTCCTTCTCGAGGAGATGTTTCAAGTGTCATAAATTTGGTCACCCCCAACAATACTGTAGATATACACCACCCATTTGTTCACGATGTAGTTCTCTTCACACCACTTGTAATAACCCTCCTTGTTGTTCGAACTACAAAGGTCCACATACCGCCTCGTCTGTCCTTTGTCCCTTTACTTTGGAGAAGGAAATCTTAGAGCAGTGTGCTCTTCACAAATTAGATCGTCGTGACTCGTGAGGCGACGCACCTAGCAACGGAGAAATTGTCTCATTTTGCCATTTCTTTTGCTCGGGCAGCTGCTCGTCCCCCTGGCAATACACCCCGCTCCCGTGTTGCACGTTTGAATAGTCCTCCAGGCTTAAATTAACCCATTCTTCCTACCGACCCAAATTTTGACTCACCTATGTTGGAGGTTTTCTGGTCTCCAGCACAAACTGTCTCTTTCTCCGTTCTTCTCGCAAGAATCAAACTTCCGCGCCCACTGACATTCCACACATACACCTTTCTGCCTGCTCTCACCGTGTCACCTCCCGGCTTACCCATACAGCCCGTCGTGGTCATCGTATCTTATGTAAGGTCGTTATTGGTTCCCGGCGGCGGTTTCTCTTGTGTTTTGCTGCAAAGGATGATTAGCCCATCCGTCCTTGCCGTATCGGTAGACTGTGCAAGACAAAGATCGGCGCGATTCCAGCGAAGAGTGAGCAGAAGCTGGTACTGGCAACACAGGGCCCATGCATGTGGCATATGGCCCTCCGGACAGTAAGCTAGGAGGCGACGCTGCCTGCTCGTTTATCGGTCGCGTGAAGACAGTCGTCCTCCACGGGTCATGAAAAACACTGTCCTGACTTCAGGCGTGCGAACCGTACGGTACTATAGTACACTAGTAGCTCGGGAATTCGCGATCTGTGCAGGCTCTAGGCCGAGTCGATGTCGACTGGTGTCGTCAGAGGTGTAGTTGGTGGTGGGAACATACAGCTGGTCTCGCCAGTTGAGGCTGTAACCTTAGCGCAGGAAGAAGTATTCCGGACGGAAAGTGAAACGAGGATTGTGCAGGCGCCAGTACCTCCACCCGGAGGATAAAAATCCTCCATACTCATAAGGGGTTGCCGTGCGAAAATATCTCTGGGAGTGTACGCGGTAGTGGAAAGATATGGGTTTACTTTCCGCCACGGAGGGAAAATTCATACGTGTGTCTCCAACACCGTGCGAACGCAGCGAGTGGGTCTCTCGGATTTATAGCTCCTGTAGGGTGAGAGGCGAGAGCTTCTTATGTCGCTCCCTGGCAATATAGGAAACTGGGAAATTTGAGGGAACAATTCTTCTCTTCGTGCCTCACGAGACTGCAGAATCGCGCATCGACCTAGTATACCGTTCTCAAGAGATGGCATCTTTTATATTCCTGGCTGATAGATTGTAGCACACATGGCGAGTCTTTACCAAGACGATCTTGTCACTGGCTTACCAAATAGAAGTGGTCACAAAAAGCGACAGAAGAGGTGCTGTCAGGCAGCCTTTGGTGAGCGTGTTCGAACAATCTAAAGGGCGCTGATTGCGACCTGACGTGGTGTTCGGAGATGACTAATCACTCGAGGAATGCAGATTGTGCGATCGTGGAGCGTTATAATTGTACACGAGTAAGCCTGCAGGCCGAGTGACCATTTACCTTTATGACACTGTGAAACATCTCCTCGAGAGTGGAGATGGAAGTCGGACCGTGTGTAGTAAAGCTAGTTTAACTTTGGTCGGGACATGTCATCTACACTGCGAGGTAATAGGTAACGTTAGGATTAGTCTGGGACACGCTCTATGTAGTTCAAGCGCATGGCATATGTAATAAGTTATATCCCATCCTGTGAGGGAACCATATAGACATTTGTGATCGGCATGTTCGAAAGTTTAGAGACTGAGATCGTTGACAAGTGTAAAACGAGTTGCGCACTGTTGTCGGTCCCGTACCGTAGGCTTCAGACTACCGAGGAGCGAAGACTCGATCTGTGTAGCTAGTGAATGCAACTAATATTCGGTCTAAACAGTTGCTGTACATGGTTTGTGAGTATGAGTTATAACAGTGCATCCCCCAAAAGGGAGGCGCTAGTACAAAAGCACTAGTTATCGACTCTTCTGCTGTAGTACTTGGGCACTGCCCTGCGCGACGGAGCATAACCCACGGTCCCCAGATCTCGGAAGAGGGAAAGCATTGCAGCTAAGTCTTTCACCCTCAGATTTTGCGTCGTCGATCATTTTATGTGGTGGTTCCGAGCCTAGCTACGCGGAGAGGTCCGAGGCATCACAGCATGAGGTGTAGTACTAGGGCAGCGGCTGTATGGTAAGGCCTCGCCTCCAATACGCTCTGGCTCGCTCTACACTGAAACAGTATTACCTGCACGCGCGTCTGCGAGCGAGAGCACATAGATGAGCCTCGTCTGAGCCTCCTGATCTCGGTAGGTCGGTTGGGGTGAAGCCGCCGCACTCTGGCCGCAACTGAGTAGCACACTGGAGAACCAGAAGGTAAACGCGATGCAGGATTCCTTACCAACACGCTAAGAAGAACCAAACCCACGATCCTACTGCCCGATGCATTCTCGCATAGACCCCATCCAATCGGTGTATGGTGCTGCCTGCTCAGATTGGAATGATGCGACTTGATTGCGATAAATCCTGGTGGAAGTTAGCTTCGTTGGTGTCTCATTGAATTTATAATTTGGACGAGACCGAGAAGTGCAGGAGATGTGAGCTCTGCTAGCGCGCGAGGAGGTACATACTACTGGGATAGTTACTGCGTCTGTCCCTCAGCGTATGCGTACCGTACACATATAATGTCCCGGCGGCTTCTCGGAAAAGGACTGCCGCCTTTCCGCTTGGGATTATCGAGGGTACATCGTTTGCTATATGTGGGAGTGACCACTATCATTTATCTCTCAGCTATACCCTTATTGCAGCCTCGTACTGCGCTCATTGGAGATATGAATCCCGCATGGATTGACTTTGATTCTGGCAGGGGCTACGGAATATGCTTATTTCGCCGTCCCAGCCGCGCTGATACTTTCATTGGTACTGGCCTGAGAACTAAGTATTCCGTTCGCTCATAGGGCTAGTGCCATAGTTTTTGCTAAGCTGTCTCATGTGACTTTGGGAGTGTGCACACAGGTCTAATCGAGGAAAAAACGGAAACTTTAGTACATCGTCCAGCTGTAAGGTATCATACCAGTGCCAAATGCTTTCTATTTGTAAGGCGCGCTGCTATGGCTCGATCTCGTCGCAATTAAGGCAGAAGGAAACACGGAGAGCAATACTTGTCGTAAGCTTACCGCCATTCTATCGTCGACTCATCCACTCCTTTGGCGCTCATTTAGAAGGTTTTGTTTTTCGGTAAATCTCTCTCGCAAGCACCATATGGATATCCCCCAAATCGTTTTCTTGTAACACGGTCCTGGACACCGTGTCGGAACGAGGTGCTAGCGCAGCCGAGTGTGGATTTTAGACGAATTAGGTATATCACGTTTTTGGCGACTTGCTGGCCAGTGGGTCTAGATACATAGAAAATCCATCCGCTGAATCGCCTCCTGTTTGATCGTCCTCGGGACTTATTCTCGACCCCCCCCCCCGCACCATGGCCATGGACCCCTCCTTGCATACCAGTACTTTGTTTTACGGGAGGCGGAAATTTCCCGAGGAGGCCGTCTTGGCGTGCAAAAGATGGAGCGCTGGGCGCGAATGGCGTCCCTTGTTTGCCAATAATAATGCCCACCCGGTGCGCCACCCGTCCGCGCAGCTTTCTTTCCTTACCTTGTAACAAATTGCATTCTGTGGATAGAATATTTTGTTACGCCCGTATGGCGAAACCGGTTGCACAATCGTTGCCCCATTCCCAAAAACCGGGAAAAAGACCCGCGAAATACGTTTTAATAACCTCCTATTGCATTGACATGCCGCACATGCAAACTGATGGGGAAAAATGTTGCCACCGCCCTTCTCCCTACTCCGGGAAAAAAATCTGGGCCTGGTCTCTCGCTCCTCATTCCAGTTTTTAGGTTTTAGGAAGCAACCGCGTCCTACATTATGCGACCCCGCCTTTCTTCAACTTAGTATCATGACATGCAAAAGCTTTTCATAACACAAACAAGTGCTGTGTCGGTTTCTTGACCTTGTAGAAGGCATAATGGATTCGAACTCAAGAGGCATATAGTATTTCACACCGGAGTTTGGGGTTTTCTCCAAAAGCTTATTTCTTGGGCGCTGCTGGGTCAGGCTTTCCCCCTTGTTTTCTTCAGAACGCCTGAAATGAACTCAAAGATCCTTTCAGATAGCGGTTGCAATCACTGTTATTCCTAGAGTATTTCTCAATGAAAGAGGGGTTACTCCGCAGGTAGTCCCTCGAGTCGGTTGAATTCCTCTTCGCGCTCCTGGGATTTTTGCCATGCTGTGCTGTTCTCTATATCTGCCCTCGCTCCACTCGATGCTGCCCTTTTGAATTGGATGGACGCGTGCAATATACATCTACGATGTCGGGTCTCTCATAGCAGGGTGCGCCATTTTTGTCACCTGCGTATTATTATAATGCTGATGGCCACGCTTGGTTGCTTTATGGCAGAGTGTTTTTTTTTCGGTTTTTTCAGACGGTTTCAATAAAACAAAGCTGTTCTCTTGTTGTCTGGCCGGAATTGAACATCGATGGGTGTGGCGCGGGGAAGAGGGCCTCTGCCCATCGTTTGGTTCTTGTACGCGTTCTACTTCCGCACGTTGACATATCGAAACGCCGCAGTTTTATATTTTAGTTAGGCGATGATTTTTTGTATGGGTGCGATTGTTCTCCATGTCTTCACTAATTGCCGAGCTAAACTGGATAGAACCAGCTGCTACTCGACACTGAATCTTTCCTTTCGATGTTGCACGCTGTCACTTATTATCTACTCTGGCCGGGTCGTGGCTAGAAAGGTTGGCAATTCAGCCTTCAGGGCTTTTTAGTTATCGACCTTTGGTGATTGGCTCAATTCAATGTTGGTGTGATTTGAGGGCTCGTTAGGTTTGGTTGCTAATATGGTTGTTTTGGCTGTGATGGTGGGGCCGGTAGAGCTCTTCCTCAGCTTGGTGGTTCTGCTTACTGGTTACGCCTTCCTTTGAGGATGACCGCATTGCCCGTGGTCGAGAGTTTGTGTTGAGCCCGGCGCCGCCTGCTTCTGCGAGTCTACACCATATTGCGTTCCTTCCGTGAGCATGGGTTTCTGACGATAAGGGAGCCTGGTGAGGGTTGTGTAGTGCATGCGGGTAGGTTTATTTGGTGTCCAGTCGTGAGTCATTGCTTGAGAAGTGGAAGTCACTTCGTGGGGTTGTTGGTATCTGGCCGTTGAGTTATAGGTTCGTCGATCCTATGCGTCGATTCGGATTCTGAGCATTGCGTCGCGTCATGTGTTCTGATTTGGGGCGCCATCTTGGTCGAAGTATGGGTGGGTTGCATTGTTTCTTCCGTTGGTGCGGCAGGTGGGCCGTGTAAGGGTGTGCAGGTCCAGTTGGTTTGGTTTGTTGAAGCAGGTACTCTTGTGGGGGTAATGGTGTTGGGGTCTGGATATGCCACTTCGAAGCTGTTTTGCGGTACTGCAGAATACATCCGATGCACTTTGAAGGCAGTTACGCACTCCATGGGTTAGTGAGGGTCCCGGACTGTCCTCCGCGTGGTCTATTGTTACCAGAACTCCTGGCTCTTAGCGGGTCCTGGTTTTCTCCCTTTGCATGCCGTGCGAAGTTGTCTCTTTCTCCCTCCACAACGCGACAGACGGTTGTCATTTCGTGCTTTCATGCACCTTATTAGTTCGTTTGCTTCTTTACTGTATGGCTGAGCAAGACTAACGATGGTGTGGAAGCATCGGTTATATTTCCTGACTATACGCTTCTGTTCCGCGGCATCCCTGCCTTTCCTGCCTCCTCTGTTCTTTACACAGAGCTGACCACGTCCCACATCTTTTTTCCCGAAGTCTATCAGTAAGCGTGGGCTTCTCGGCAATTCAACAACCGGTGTCCTATATGAATGCCCTTTTTTTCCTATCATATCAAGCGTTCTTGTGAAGACTCTATGCGCCGTTTGAAAAAAGTTTTGCCAGCTCTGTTGGCGGATTCCCTCTCTACGTGAGGGGTTTTGCAGGTAATTGAGCGGGGCTGCGCTTACGCATAAATCATCAATCGCGTTAACCTCCCTTCGAGACCTCCGTATGGAGTTTCCATTCCCGCAACCCGACTAACTACTCCCATCCAAAAGTGGCTTCAGGTCTGCTGGCATAACGCTGTTTTTGGGAGTGAGGATCTGCGGGTGGTAAAGACCTCCGTTTGTGGGAAGCCGCCTCGTGAATAGTTTGTCTCTCCGATTCCGCCTGTACCGGACAACGGAGGTTGGACACTGACCAGCGGCCGTCAATGAAATTTTTCCACTTCCTCCCATTTAACACATGGTTACCTCATGTCGAGGGACGGCCTCCTACATTTTGTCGAGTCGTTTGCTGGTCGCTATCTAGCTCTGATGCGGCTCAGCGGCATGCTCCTGATTGACTGTGCCCACGCTTTGGAACACAACCGTCATAGCTACTTTCCTGCTATCGCCTCCATTCCCTATAGAAATCGACTTTCATCCATTTTTGCTGAATGTCGCTCTTTCGTTCCAGAGTGCTTTTTGCTTTCTTACGAGAACTGAATTTACTTCATCAGGTGTAATTAGTTTCCATTGACGCCTAGGTCCAGACCCTAGTGTTATTTTCATCAGTATAGCCGTTTCACAGTGAGCAGTGTCTGCCCCTGTACAGGAACAAAAAAAAATTATTTTATTTTGTTTTATTATTTTTTAAATTATTATTATTATTATTATTATTATTATTATTATTATTATTATTATTATTATTATTATTATTATTATTATTATTATTATTATTATTATTATATTGATTTTCATTTATTGCATTTTTAATTTATAGTTTTTAGTAATAAGTTTTTATTTAATGATTATTATTATTATTATTATTATTATTATTATTATTATTATTATTATTATTATTATTTATTAATTATTTAATTCATTATGTATTCATTATTATTATTATTATTATTATTTCTTTTTTATTCACCGCCTGGAGTAAGGCTGCGTGACAGTATCGGAAAGAAAGCAGTAGAAGAATATGACAAAAGTTCGAAAGAAAGCCCAAGCTTACTCGCCCGCTCCCTGTACGCATTATTAATTAGTTAAAGAAACTTCTCCGCAGGCCATGAAAAATCCATCTAAGGCTTCACGAAGCCGCGACGGACCCTCACTCAATGATAATCGTCAGTGTAAGGGTTCAATCCTTGACCCCCTGGCCAACGTGGGCCACAACCATACCCGCCCACGGCTCACAAGCAAACCCGTCGCCAATTCCTACTGCTATTAAAGTTAGCCCTTTATTCTCGCCTCTGCAGACTCACATTATCTCTCCTTCTAACCAATTGCGTTCAGACTTCATAGATCCACTTTTCCTCCGGTTCTTCCCAGCCGGTCGGTTTCGCCAACCAAACACCCGCACTTACATCGCTTTAACCAACCGACGATTATCAAATTCATCCTTTCACATGAACGCAATACCATCTCAAACATACATTTCAAATTTATTCCCTCTCGTTTATCCCTTTTCCTTTCCACGACCATCACATTCCAGTTTTACATCTCCAATTTTTATCAAATTCTTGCCTCACAGCCTGCAACTCGCCTAAGAATTGTCCATCAAAGACATTGAACTTTAGTATCTATAACTTCCTTATTCCAGACCGTGTAGTGCTCACATACTAATACATATAACAACATGGTGAAGAACAATACCGCTACATTGTAGACCCATAGCAGTCACTCAAGACTTCCTGCATATCACACTTTCTAAGCTACACTCGCTTGCATCATGCCGTTCCTGCTCGCATCCAACGATATGACCAGTTGCTAATACTGTTAACCTGCAGAGGCACTTGTTTCGTCAGCTGTCTCAGCGATCGTAACATAACTTCACACTGAGGACTATCCTCACTCACAACCATAACCTAACTCTTATCTACGTTTACTTTCAAACCCCTCCTTTTACACATACTGCCAAATCTCTCTCCCAATCCAATTATTATTATTATTTTGTTTTGCAGGAAAATTCTTGTACTTTAGATTTCTCTGTTTCATTCGAGTTCCGATCAATGCTTCACTCCCACGTGGCTCAGATGTTTTTCAACGAAGTCGTCCGGCAGAATGTGAACGCCTTTCTTAAAGAGGCCCGGAATCGATATGGTAAAGAATCTGTCGGAATTCATCATCAACCTTCTATTAATATATCTTGAGGTTCAAGTAACTTAGGTTGTAATTTGACATATTGAAAAGAAAAAAAAAATGTGTTCATGACCTAAAGTAATGTAGATTTTGTTGTGTAGTATTTTAAGTTATTTAAATGCTTAGTATTTTAAGAGTATAGAATTTTATTTTTATGATTTTGTTGTGCGAGGTTGATCGAAATAATATTTATTAATATTTTAGAGTTTATTTTCGTGTATAACAAAACTTACAACTGCCACAAGATATTTAGGTTTGTAAACTATTGTGAAATATCTGTGAAATAATGTTAACTTTAAGAGATTGAATTTTTTTAAGAAACAAATTTTTGTATTGCCATAAGGTTATTTTACAAATAATAATTATCAAGAAGCTTTAGACAAAATTCATAAAGTCAAATTCAGCGATTATACTTGTCAAACTTAATAAAAGGTATTTAATGATTTATTTGAGGTTAATTATAGACTTTTCTCATTTGTTTTGGCTTTGATTTTACTTGTCTCATTACATTTATAACAGACCATTTATTTTTGTATTATGTATTGCTGTTACTAGTCAATTAGTTTAAAGTAGGTATCTGTTAAGGTTAACAATTTTATTTGACTTTACTAACATTTTAAACTTTCTTTATGAGTTTGTATAAGGAATTTTGGATAATTATTATTGGTTTATTCTTTTTCTTGTGTTCTAGGTCCGGAATATTTTCGGTAGCATAATTTTAAGAAGAGTAATGACAGTCTACCATGTTTAATACATCCATACATTATTGAGGGTGTGTGGAAGTCTTTGTTCTGTCAATATATCAAAAATGATCTAACAAGTTAAGTCCACTCCCTTTTTTAACATCAGATCTTTTTTTACTGTTCCATTTTAAGTAGCTTTTAATTTGCGCATCATAGTTATTTTTGTATCTACGTTTTTTTTATGCGCAAAGTAGACGAACCTCGTTATCAGCGGGCTGAATGGTGGTTATTTTTAAACATTTTATTTACTTTTTAATTTCTCAAATATGACATTTCTTTTTAAGTACAGTTTTATTTTCAGGACTTTTGGGAGCATGTTAACTAATTAATATTAGTATTAATTATTGTTAAAACCTTATTACAGAATCAAGAGAATTAATAGATTTTATTTATTATATTTTTGTTTTTATGTATAAAATGTACATATTAAAACAATATTTAAATACTTAAAATCTTTTATTTTTTTTCCTTTTGAGTGAAAGAATTCCATTAATGTTTATTGGATCGTTCGTTATCTCTTTATTATACAGTGTGTTTTAAAAATCTTAAATTATTTTCACCATGAAACATATAGGCCATAATCTGCATGGTAGTTTAGTAGTCAGAGTTGCACATTTTGGGGAATGGGTTGAATCGGATAGCCCATAATTCTACTTAAAATAATTTATTATTGTAAACACATGAAATTTGGCAAGATTTTCCATTTGTTGAATTACAACGAATTAGACGTCTTTGTTTTTCCTTATCCCTCCAAACAGAGCTTAATTATGAACATTCAAATATAGATCCCTTATGAACGTTCATGACTTTTCTCAAATTTCAACTGGAGATTGATTATTGTGAAATTAACATCCGAAGGTTCTCCAAAGTTAAAATGTATTGATCGTTATTGCTTTATAATATAAATTCTTATACGAAAAGTCTAGCAACATTTTATGTTGAAAAGTAAGTTCTTTCCAGTTCTGCTGTAGTTTTTTAATTTGACTTTTAACATCTATATTGATTGAATTAAATTAGGATTGAATCTTCAGCAGGTTGCTTGCATGTCATTTCTGCAGCAATGACTTTATATAATGCAGTTCATTTTAAAAGTTCTTTAAAAGAGCAAACACATTAGATTCATTAATTACATGGTTTAATAAAGAACGCCATAGCCTTTGTTGTACGAATCTTTTTTTTTTTCATTATTCGCCATTGATTGGTCATGTTTCTGAGTTCTCGTTAGGGACGAGCACATATTTTTAATACATTTGAAAGCTATAAATCTACATTCAATGACTTTTTTTTTTATTTCAACTCTTAAAATAATTGTGGTAACTGCGAATATTTTTTTTGGCCACAGTCTTTCTCTTCATAATTGCTATCCTTGTTGTGTGATTTCATTTTAATGCCTTTGTATTTGTAAAACCTTATTAAACCAAGGTTTTAGGCAGTCATCTTCCATTTTGAAGGAAATATTCTTTGTACTACATAGTTTATAAATATGATCAGTTAATCTCAATATGCTGATAATAACTTTTCTTTCTTTGTTAACGGTGATGCTGAACAGTGATGTTAAACATGTTGAACATCTTTTAAAGCTTCCATTTTTCTAATTTCTTTTACTTTGACAGAACAATAAGTTTAGCTTTCGATCGTATTAGATATGGGCCTAAGTTTCATTTGCTAAATTCTCAGTTGCTCATAACTAAATATATTATCTTATTTGCCAATGAAAACTTCAGCTTGTGTCGATGGTGCTCCTGCAACTGACCATAAGAATTGATAACTGTGATCCTTCTCCGATTTTCGCAAACTTCTGTCAAACTTAATATAACTCGTATAATAATATTATAATGACATTAACGAGATACCACTGTTGGTGTTGTGAAGCCTCATGGCGGATTTTGGTCGTAACTGTCTAGTACTTAAGAGTATGGGGGAGGTTTCGTGGAGGGGTTTCTTCTTCGACTCGGGGTCATGTTCTTCCACTTAGCTTTTTTGCTTCTTGTTTATTTTTTCGTACATGTTTTACGCACCCACCCCTAGTTCTGGGGACCCAAGGGACAGATGATGATGATTATTTTGAGATTTTTCAGTCCTTGTCAATCTTTAGCGAATTGAAATTTCTTGGACAATTTGATAAATGTTAACGTTGATTCCAAAGTAAATATTTAGTTAAATTTTTCAACTAAAGTCATGATAAAATAAAAAGAATAGTCTAGTGACGCAAATAGCCGAAACAATATTTATGCAAACACGACATATTACATGGAGGATATAAGTCTTCAACAAACATGCACACAATATATATACGCAAAATGTTTAAATGTTTGTATGAAAAAAATTTAACTCGGGTTAGTAAAATCTTTAGTAGGAAAAATCATTTATTTATTTTAATGATAAATTGTATAAAGTAAGGCAACATCGTAAGCTCGTTGGTTTATTTTATTTTATTTGTTTAGTTAAGACCGGATTAGTGCAAACTTTTTTTGGTAGTTTCCTAGAAACGTTTTTAGAACTTGATTTACATTAACAGTATCCTCATATGACAAAAACGAGATTCTTTGGCTAGGAGTTGACAGGCTATTGTTCAGTTCTGTGATAATTTGATCCGCCACTGACTATATCATACTAGCATAGCCGAAGACCCATGAACAAACATACAACTAAACTGTTCAGTTTGAACATGGATTTCGTAGGGTTAGGTACGGTTATCCAACTGACTTGTTACAAGTGAGGTCGGATCTACTAAACATGTACTGCATAAAAAAGGGGGTATTTTGTTGTCCAACATAATTTTGGCCGATGCACCGGTGCGGTGAACGATGCGACACAATTTCAGCGTTCCTGTGCATTGCGGTTGTAAAAATATTAAGGTCAGGTGCACATTGTAAAATTGATAGTGCGATGCAATGAGATGATAGTACACGACCTACTGGTGAGATCTGAAAAAGTACGATTCTAGGCCAACCCTAACCACGCGCTCTTTAGTTGGTTAGATTTACAGTTGCGTCTGTGCTCGCTGTCATATAAATATCTGATAATGACTCACGCGATCACATTTTTTTCACAACTCACAATTGCCTGTCAGCTCCTCGCCTTATGCCAGGAGAAACTTAGATGCATTGGTTTAAACGAATGCATTTCTTCTAGAAAAAACGCCTAGGTCATTCCACACACACGCACGCACGCACACACACATATACACACACACACACATACACACACACACACACACCGACGCACACTTTCAAAATAATACCCTCTTTATTTTTATCCCTGAAAATGAGTGTCTTGAATATCACTTGAAAATACGGCTTTTTAATATTTATCTTTATAGCATTTAACTCAATTTAAATCTCTCCATCTTCCCATTCATCGAGAGAAAACCGTGGGATGGTATTTGAAGAACACGGAAGCCTCGGATTATTAATATCAAACTTCCTGAGAGGCCATTTTTGAACGGATCCCAAATCCGGTATGGTATCACATAGTATTCTGGATAATGTTGTTTTATGGATTTCTCGTAATTGACCTGCAAGTATAAAAGTGTTGAACTACAGTTAAATTTATAGGGAAAAATCATTATCTTAGGGTAAAACTTATCATATGACCTTTTAATCTAACAAGGTTTTATTATTATTATTATTATTATTATTATTATTATTATTATTATTATTATTATTATTATATTTTATATATATATATATATATATATATATATATATATATATATATATATATATATATATATATATAATATATATATTATATATATATATATTATATATATATATATATATATATATATATATATATATATATGATACCTTTGGTAAATGGGTATGATCCTGAGTCATTTTCGTACCAGAACCGATCTCCCCTTTTGAGCCTAATAAACTGATCAGATATTATACAAGCAAATGTTGGACCAACTAATCCGTCTTTGATGGGCTTCTCCGCCATTCCTCCAGTGTATAAGTCAATATCATCGACGTCTCTGTTATATGAAAAAAAAATTATTTTTTTTATAAGACTATACGTATCAATCAAGAAATTTGAGCTTTGCTTAAAAAGAGGTTCCGATAATTTTACGATAGAAAAATTAATGTAAACAAAAAATTAAATTAAAATTTGGAAATGAAATTGTTGAAATTCCTTTTCACTCAAAAATTTTACCGATGATATTTAAAATAAATAAATTAAAAAAAATATTAATATTTTGAATTAATATTTCTTAAATTTCCTTTCATTAACTAATTTTCACTCTTTAAAATTTTATATAAATACATATTAGTGTTTCGGGGATTAAATTTCACATGTTTTCATTAATTACTTACCTATAAATTTCTTCAATTTCTTTAAGAGACTCTTTGTGCATGTCATGCTTTAGATCTGAAAAATTTTCCACTCTTTCCAGACCACACATCATTCGCCACCGAGTGTAAGATGGAATACCATGATCTCTTCCTCTTTGAATGTTTATTGACACCAAATCTAATCCATAATCTTTACCAGAAGTTTGGAAAAGTCTGTTTGTTACCTTATAAATTTATAAAGACGGTGTTTGAAGTTTATATATATATATATATATATATATATATATATATATATATATATATATATATATATATATATATATATATATATATATATATATATATAATATAGTATATGTATTATATGTTTATTTATAATAATATATATATATATATATATAGTATATAATATATAATATATATATATATATATATATATATATATATATATATATATATATATATATATATAAGGTATGAGTGGTTGTGACATATGGTCCCTCTGAGGGTGATGTTGAGGAGAGTGCGATTTTCTGAGATAATCTGAATGATGTTTTGGATGGGGTGAGTATGAGCTTCAAATTGATTGATTGTGCTGGGTGACCTAAATGGTTGTATAGGTGAACAAAAAAAGGGATGGCATAACAGGTGGCTTTGGGGTGACGGGAGAAAATTAGAATGGTAGGAAGGTGATTGATTTCCGTGAGAAGAGAAGTATGTGTGTGTAAGTAATGTTTTTTTCAAACACAAGAATATTCATAAGTACGCTAGAGTTGGTGTAGGTTGAGATAGTATAGAAGTGAAAAGTAGATATTGATTTTGTGATGGTGAAGAAGGAAATGTTAAAGTATGTGGTGGATGTTAAATTGGTGAGGGGGGATAGGGATGGGATTATTGGATCATAATGTGTTTTTTTGTACGATTAAGTTAGTGGAAGCTTGGATGGAGAGGAATGTGATAAGGAAGGAAGTTGGAAGAATTAAAAGTGAGAAGTTAAACGAACAAGGTTGTTGAATTGCTTTCGTAACCAAACAAGTATTTTGATTTGGACATCCGTTGCTCGTTTAGTTACGAAGAATTTTTTAAGATCTCATAGCCAAAATTACATCGAAAAAATGTTGGGGAATTGAAGAGACCCGGATGCCATATAGGTTTTATTAACAAAAAACATCATAATCACCAGTAAGCATCAGGTTCTAGAAAATTACCAACATTAATTCGATTGTTATTTTGGGCATCTCAATTAGACTTAGTATTAAAATTAGTATTCATCTTGACTTCTTTGGCACTAAATTAAAATGCTTCTTGCTTTCTTAATGTCTGCCGGCAAGGTGCTTGGACTTGCGCAGCTTTCAATTTGTCACTTGGACGTTCCATTGCAGTGGGAACCGCCCTTTGCAATAATTGCAAAGATTAAGAAAGAGAACTCTTGTATTTTAATTGAAATTAACATTGCTAAAATTTTTATTATTTATTTACTCTAATGTTAAATAAACATTAACAAAGGTAATAATGAGAAGTATTTAAGAACACTTGCAAATAAATCAAGTGAATAAGTTGAAACTAAAAAAATCTGGACGCGAATGAAGGAAGCTTTTGTTAGTAGTGCAAGAGAAGCATGTGGATGTGCTAAAATAGGATATAAGATTGTTAACAGTGAGTAGCAGAACCAAGAGGAGATGCAAGCTGTTAAAAGTAAGAAAGAGGGGTGAATGTGCTAAAAGCCATTGATGAGGTTTCAAAAGAGAGATGTTTGGAATTATATAAGGATGAGAAAAGGAATACTAAAAGTTCAATACGTAGGAGGAAAAAATAGGTAAATGAACAGTTTGGAAGGAGGATAAATGAAGACTTTTACAACGGAATAGGAAGCTCTTCTGGAAGGAAGCGCGAAAGGTTAAGAATGAGAATAAGGGGAATCTGCTTAGAATAATGAATAAGGATGGTGCTTTCGTAACTGATGAAATAGATGTGAGGAGAGTGGAGAGAGAACACCTCGAAAATCTGCACACATTGGCAGTAATGAAGAGGTGATAGTGAATGTGTGTGGGTTTGATGGTGCTAGAAGGAATAGGCATTTTGGAGATGAGGTAATTAGTAAAAAGTGAAAAGTAGAGTGAGAAAGTTGAAGAATGGGAAATCTGCAGGCATAGATGGAATTACTGGTGAAATGATCAAGAACGGAGGCGAGATGGTGATTGAATGGATTTGAAAGTTGTGTAACAAAGCGTTTATGGAGGGCATAGTTATAAGGGTTTGGAGGAAATTAGTAATAGTACCCTTATATAAAATATAAAGGTAAGAGTATAAGAGGAATTGTAGGAACTATTTAGTTTATTGAGCATTGTAGGAAAGATATATGCTGATATTTTGGTCGAAAGAGTACATCGAATGACTGAGAAACTGATTGGTGAAGAACAAGGTCCATTTAGAAGTTGTAGAGGATGTGTGAATCAAGTTTTTACATTGTAACATATGATTGAGAAAATGAGAGAGAAGAAGAAGAATAAATTGTATTTAGGTTTTATAGATTTGCAACAGGCGTATGATAGAATTAATAGGGAAGCTCTATGGTACGTGTTGGTGATATGTGGCGTTGGTGGTAGGCTTCTGAATGGAATCAAAAGTATGTATGATGAATGTGAAACATGTGTAAGAATAAGTGGAGTTAAACGTCATTGGTTCAATATTAATAGCGGAGTGAGGCAGATATGTGTTATGTTTCCTTTGTTATTCAATTTGTATATGGATGGGATTATGAAGGAACTAGAGGTAGGGGTGGCAGAGGAAGGCATCAGAATGATGGAGAATGGAAGAGAGTGGACGGTGCCCTATTTATTATATGCGGATGATTTGGTTTTGTTTGACGAATCTTTAGCGAGTTTGAGGACATTGGTAGAGGGGTTTGGCAGAGTGTGCAAAAGGAGGGGTTTGAAAGTAAATGTAGAAAAGAGTATGGTTATGGTAATGAGTGAGGGGAATCCGCGGTGTGAAATTATGTTAGATGGTGAACAACTGGAACATGTATCTGATTTTAAATTTTTAGGGTATATGTTGGATGAAAAGGGAACGGGTGATAGAGAGTGTAGTAGGAAAGGTATAAATGGTAGGAAGGTGGCTGGTGCAATTAAATCCTTGGTGGATGTAAAGAGACTAATTCTTGGGTCCGCTAGGGTTTTGCAAAAGGGTATGTTGTTACCTGTGTTAATGTGTAGTAGTAAAACTATTGTCTGGAATAAGGAGTATAGATCTAAGGTACAATGTGTTCAGATGAACAATCTTAAGGGCGTTTTAGGTGTGTGAAAAATTGATAAAATAAGAAATGAACGCATTAGGGAGTTGTGTGGTGTAAAGAAAGGTGTAAATGAGAGAATAAACAAGAGTTCATTGATATGGTTTGTTCATATGGAAAGGATGGATGATAGTCAGTTGGTTAAGCGGATGTATAGTGGTGAGTGTGGTGGGAATCGACCGGCTGGGAGACCGAAGATAAAGTGGATTGAGTCAATAAAGGAATGCTTGAAGGAGAGGATTGTGAGTTTGGCAGAGGCGAGATGAAAAGTGCATAATAGAAGTTAATGGCGGAGTTTTGTGAGGGGGTATGGTTGTGGGCTTGGCACAGAGGATGAACCCAACATTGACAAGATACCACGGTGAGGGTCCGTCGCAGTCTCGTGAAACCTTTCAGTGGATTTTTCTGACTGCGAAGAGTTCTCACTTAAGGGTATAAAGGGGGTGTGAAGACGCCACTTTCTTTCGAGTTTTGTCATGTTCTTCTACTACTTTTCTGTTTCTGGTGTATGCGACGCACCTCACCCCCCAATCTGGGGAAAGGAGGTGGATGATGATGATGAATATAATATATATATATATATATATATATATATAATATATATATATATATATATATATATATATATTTATATATATATATATTATATATATATATATATAATAATTATATATATATATAAATATATATATTTATATATATATATATGTTCTATAATATTTCAAATATATATGTGGTATATAAAAATGTCATATTAATATTATATATATATATATTTATCTTTATATATATATATATATATATATATATATATTATATAATATATTATATATATATATATTATATATATATATATATATATATATTTATTATATTATATATATATATATATATATATATATATATATATATATAATATATATATATATATATATATATAAATATATATTATATATATAATAATATATACTATATATATATATAGTTAATATATATATATATATATATAATATATATATATATATATATATATAATTTGTGCGAATTCACTTTGTTCCTTTAATACTCATTAATGTTTACACTAAGTAAGTATCCATACAACGTGTGGAGGGGGAGGGGAGGTAGCGAAATTACATTTTGAATATTTTTTGGTTTACTTCCTAAATGTACGAAACTCTTTAATGTTGTGTTCATGGACGAGTGTTTGTCGTGATGTTGAGATAAGTTGTCTTTAGTATATGTTTGCGTTTGTTGTATATCTGGGGACTTCTCATTTTTATATACATAGTTATTATGGAGATTACTACTTAGTACAATGATAAATCATTCATAGCTAGTAGGTAACAGGTTTGGCATCCAGATCCTTTGAATCTCCAGTAACAGCATAGGAGGTCAAATGAGAGAAAAAAGCAAGATACGGGTTGCACTGACTGGGCGAAAGATTTTTCTGGAAGAGGATGATGATACCGACACCATGATTCAGTTTAACGAAAGCTAAATTGAACATCTATAAATATGCTCATTTATTCTTTTCTTTAAATTACGAAGATAAATTCACCCACAACTTCAAAAAAAAAAAAAAGTGCAAAAATATTGGTACGAATGCTGAAATCACACTGCACAACTTTGTAGTTGTGCTACCTTGTGCCGTTTGGAATGTTTTCATCAATATAACGATGAATTTGTAGATCACTTGATTGTAAAGACGAATCATAGATATCAGATTTCCACACTTGATAGCAAAACACATGCCAGTACACTGACATTATTATCCCCATTGCAAACAAATTAACAAATAGTTTTATAACTTTCAAATCATGGCTCGTATCTATTGGGAACGAAGAAGACAAACTTTTCTTCTTTTATAAACTGAAAAGTTGCAAAAAGATAGAACTCAGCTTATTTTGAAATATTAATACTATGAGGACACATCTTAATTTAGCCAAAAATTGAGTTGTATTGTTTACCGGAAGCGTTTTTGCGGCAAGTTGCTGCTTTAACACAAAACTATATTACATTTTCAAAAAGAAGTTAATTTTTTTAGCACCTACTCTACAACATAGAATGATTCCTCATGTGATTGAATTTTCACCTAAAAAGATTTACTTGATGATAAGTAACTAACAAACGGGAAAGATGAGACAATTGAAACAGACTGGTTGATCAGTTATCGTTTTAGCTGAGTACCAAAAATTTGATTAAGCCTAAAATAAATAGCTTCACATATTAAAATTATAGCGAAATTATTTACATCGTTCTTAAGATTCTGTTAAAAATATTTGTAAACCTTACTTACAAAACGATTATTAAATACGGTATATGTATATTTAGTGAATGATTTAAGTGAAATAAAATATTCAGAGAAAAATACCACAGGAAGCTAATACCTTTGTGTCAAATGTGTTTTTGGTGTTATTTTTTTGTGCCCCCAAAATGCAAATTCCCTTGATTTACGTAAGAAAAACAAAGTTGCCAGGTATTTCGTTATTTGGAGTTTTTGGAGCATACTATGACTAAGCAATAAATGGATTGACTGAGAATCTTTTTCTTTATATAAGGCACTGCAATTAGGATTCATGTACTGTACTCATTCATTTTATTATATAAATTTAAATTTTAATGGTATTTGAAATATGGTATCTGGTCTGACTGGTATTTAATCTAAGACCAATAATAAACAAAGTTCAAATTGCCTTTTGATGGTGGAGCTGTATCTTATATGAAAACAAACAAGTAAGAACTAATGTAAAATAATAATACAACAAACTTTGATACCTGTGTTGTGAAATATAAACCACTGCCGAGCTCATTTGTGAAACTTGTCCTCTAACAAGGCTCCGGGACTCCATCTGGATCATACAAAGCAAAATGGACTAAAATAGTATTTCTAAGCTGTTCAAAATGGACGCTCTTTCCTGTTGTATCTATCGACTGAATTAATCCTTTAGGAGAGTAAAGTTACAAAGTTATAGGTCAAACGTTTCCTGAAGAAAAAAAAAAAATTACTAAAGATAATAGTAATTCGATTAAAATATCACAATAAAAGCAAGAGGTTAGGTTTGGTCCAGTTAGGTTAGTTAGGTTGAGTTAGTTAGATTGAAGTTAAGGTTAGGTTAGGTTAAAATTTATCCCATTAAAAGCCTAATTTAAATATTCGAATGTCTGAATTATAAATTGTAATTCAGTTTTTACTCTGTATCGTGCCAGGCTGAACCTAGCGCACCTCCCCATGAATCCGTTGGCAAGTCCATATTTAATTTCATTGTAGCCATCAAAGTAGTCACCAGATGTTTAAGAGATATTTCAGGCCGTAAGAAATGTGTGGACCTATTATTATTATTATTATTATTATTATTATTATTATTATTATTATTATTATTATTATTATTATTATTATTATTATTATTATTATTATTATTATTATTATTATTATTACTGTTTCTACTAATTAATTCTACTTGCCTAGAATGCTCGGCAACACTGTAGATAGGTAATATGCTGGATTTGAGCAATGACAATTCTCCCCTCGTTCTCAGAGCTTTTCGTCCTCCCAGTCGGGGTTCGCGTCATGAAGTTCTGAGTAATCCTTTTGAAATTCCTCGTGAAAAGAGGTATGCAGAAGCGTCAGAAGAATATTTTCATTGACCCTGGAGTCACCTTCATTTGATATATATATAAATATATATATATATATATATATATATATATATTATTGGCATATATATATATTGAAATATATATATATATATATATATATATATATATATATATATATATATATATATATATATATATATATATATATATATATATATTTATATATATATATATATATATATATATATATATATATATATATATATATATATATATAGTTATATATATATATTATATATATATATATATATATATATATATAAATATATATATATATATATATATATATATATATATATATATATATATATATATAGTTATTTATATATATATATATATATATATATATATATATATATATATATATATACATATATATATATATAAATATATATAATATATATATATATATATATATATATATATATATGAAGTATATATATATATATATGAGATATATATATATATATATATATATATATATATATATTAGTGGAATATTAGTATCTTGTTACAGTTTACTGAATGTTGATACGGATGCGGATGCGAGCCGGTTTCGCGCCGGGGATCTTAAATAGGCCGGGGAAGTGGATGCGGACATGATCTTGCTTCATCGTGCAGACGCGTACGTGATGGATGCCGATGTCCCTCTTTGTAATTTGAACTAACAATTCGTCCATATCTATATATATATATAGATATATGGGTTATTAGTTATTATATAAGAGTTATAGAAAGAAAGAGTATATAGTATATATATATATATGTTATATGTGTAGTTTCTTCACTGTTGTATATATATATATATATATATATATATATATATATATATATATATATATATATATATATATATATATATATATATATATATATATATATATATATATAAGTGTGTATATTTAATATTGGGAAAAATTCAGTATGATATTCCTTGCATAAATATAAGATAATATGTGTCAATAAACATTTCACCGAAAACGCCTCGTTTCCAAGATACAAGGTGATGAAACCTATTTAAAAATTAAGTTACAATAAACAGTAAACTAAATTTGGAAAGGTAATTAACAAATTCATTCAATTTATTTAATTATAAGAATACATACATTACTGCACAGAAAAAAATATACAACAGAAATAGTACGAAGCAATGGTGCACTAAGGTTATAACAAATGTTGAAAATGAGCACCCCCAGCGGCAATACAGGCCTCTATTCTGCAACGCATTGATTGGCGGACACGTTCAAATATACCGTGTGTGTGCCGAATTGTGTCACGTAAGATACATTATGAGCCCTACCCTTTCGGGATCAACTGTTTCTGTGAGAAGTCAAATGTTTCAGGTGACCTTACAAGAAAGAAACGAACGCATTTAGGTATGGAGACTGCGGAGGGCAAGGTTCTGTACCTTCTCGACCTATCCAACGGCGTGGATATACAGTGTTCAAATAGTTACGAGCAACTAAACTGAAATGAGCTGGAGCGCTGTCGTGCATGAAATATATTTTCGATCTTAATTGTAATGGACATTCTCTCCAGTAGTGTAGGTGTCATGTCGCCCAAGAAAATTGGCGATAAACGTTCCCAGTAAGCCTCGGGCAGGCAAGAATGACCATCAAATGGTCGCTAACACTCTGGACCCATACGCAAATAAAAAACCGGTGTTGATGGCGGCTTTCAACTATTGCATGGGTTCTTACTGTCCATATGTGATTGTTGTGAAGTTCGATATGCGTCTCTGGAAAAATTTTGCCCCCATCAGAACAATATTTCTACAATGGTGAGGATTGTCTGCAATTTCTGTTGCATCCATCGACACAAAGCTACTCCTTGCAGTGTAGTAATCTGCTGGTACAAGTGCCTGCACTCGTTGGATGTGATAAGGGTATAGAAGTTGATTTTTCAATACCCTGAAAACGTCGAAATGACTTATAGCGTGTGTTTCAGCACCCTTTCGGCACTTGTTGTAGACTGTCCTCAAGTTCTTGAGAACGTGTTCTTCTGAAGATCTGGAGTTGATACTGTAGCGGAGGTCGTTCGTTTCCCCATTAGTAAGCTTTCGTAAAACTTCCTGTTTTTCGAAGACGTTTCTGAGACATGCAAACATGGTATGATGCGGGATTTTACAATCATCATACATTTTTTTTCATAGAGACGCATGGCTGATAATGAATTACTGTTCGTACGACCGTAAACAAAATGCATATCGCACATTTCACTATTTGTGTAATTCATTTTAAAAATATGAGCAACACTTGAACACAGAACTTGACGCGACACGGACTAGTATATGTATAAATGAAGCGAAACCCGAAATTTATAAATCAGGTAGGTAACCTTTCCTACGGTATATTTGTGTTTATTATTAAAGGTTGAGATGTGGCACGGGACGGGCAATGAAATATATCAGATATGTCCCACATAAGTTTCATCACCTATCTTGGAAACGAGGGGTTTTCGGTGAAATGTTTATTGACACATATTATCTTATATTTATGCAAGGAATATCATACTAAATTTTTTCGCAATATTAACGATACACCCTATATATATATATATATATATATATATATATATATATATATATATATATATTATATATATATATATATTTATACTTATATATATATATATTTATTTATATATATATATAATATATATATTTCTATATAAATTTATATATATATAAAATATACACAATATATATATATATATATATATATATATATATATATATATATATATATATATATATATATATATATATATATATATATATATATATATATATATATATATATATATATATATATATATATATATATATATATATATATATATTAGGATGGAGTGAAAAATCAAAATTTTTGAAATAGAAATCGCCTGAGGTGCAAAAAGTTTCGGTTAGGTCTCTTAAGAAAACTGTCAAAATTTGAGCAATTTTGGATGACGGGATTTACTCCCTCATCGCCCCCAAATTTTGAATTCTTAGTTCTGTAAGCCAAAATTTGGATAAGCGGATCAATAAATTTACTAAGTAAAATAGGAATATATATACTATATAAAGTTCTACGGGTCTTCAAAGTTTTAAAAGCTTTTTTCAGAAGCGGGTAACGTGTTTGAGGGATAAGAGATCACGTTTAACTCCACAACATGGAGAGCAACTTATTTTACTACACCACAACATTTCAATACTCAAATAAATTCATTTTTAAGTAAGAAAATTATGGAATCTTGTTTTTAAATTTTTTTAAATTTTTGCTTAAACAGTTTAGTTAATATTTTGTTTTGTAGTAGTTTCTACTTTTAAAGTTAATTTCTTTTTAATAATAATAATAATAATAATAATAATAATAATAATAATAATAATAATAATAATAATAATAATAATAATAATAATAATAATAATAATAATAATAATAATAATAATAATAATATAGAAATTCAACATCACCTTTTGTTTTAATATAAGTTTTACTTTTAGCTTCCAATTCCCTAAATATTTTCTTCTGATATTCAATTAATTTCCTTAATACTAGTCTAGAGAATAATTTGCAAAGAAAGTATGAGGCATATTTATATTAATTAGATCCTGATTGTTTTGCCGTAACTCGGACATCTTCAGAGTTTTCATTCTAACAATTGAATGAATTATTTTAACACTAGATTTAAAAAAATTAAAATTACAAATTAGATTTTAGATTTTAGCATTTCATATTATATTTAACTTAAGGGACAATACGTTGAACTTTATGTTAATGTCTGGTTTTAGATTTTAATCAAAATTAATTATGATGGAACTTTTTCCACAGGGATACATGTCAAGACAACTGATAATGGTATGTACCTTAATTACAGCTCCTACTCCCCAGAAGTATATAAGAATGCAATTGTTAAAACACTCATATATAGGGCTTATAAATTGTGCTCGGATTGGGAATCATTTGATGCTGAAGTTAAAAGAATTAAACAGAACCTGATCAACTGTAACCACCCTTTAAATTTAACGGAGAAAATAATAAACAAAACCATCGACAAACTCTATAAAAAAACAGGACAATACGAACAATATCTCTGAAAGCATTAAATTTTATTTTAAAACTTCAAATGCTAAATGTTAAAAATGCCTACGCAGCATTATTAACACCCACATTAAATCTACAAGTAACTCAAAAATCACAGTTAAACTATACCACAAAACAAGAAAACTTTCTTCCTGCTTCTCTACTAAGGATACCCTTTCAGTTAATCACCATGTCGTGTACCAATTCGCATGTCCCGAGTATGACTGTACGTCGACGTATATTGGTTACACGACTAATAGATTAACAGATAGGGCATACCAGCACAGCTTTAAACCCAGTAAAATATACGAACATTTATTCACTGAACATAACAAGACAACTGTACCTGATATTACAAAATCATTTAAAATTTTACACTCCTCATGTGAAGCCCAAAAACTGAAAATAGCTGAGGCTTATTACATAAAACATCTAAAACCAGACATTAACATAATGTTCAACGTATTGTCCCTTAAGTTAAATATAATATGAAATGCTAAAATCTAAAATCTAAAATCTAATTTGTAATTTTAATTTTTTTTTCAAATCTAGTGTTAAAATAATTCATTCAATTGTTAGAATCAAAACTCTGAAGATGTCCGAGGT
>JABUQX010038690.1:97500-106458 GCA_015478945.1 Trachelipus rathkii
AAAATAAATGGAAAAAAAATAGAAAAAAATTATAACCACAATGAAATGACGTCAAACCGTAATTTACGAAATTTGATATAATTTTAATGGAGAGAGAGAGAGAGAGAGAGAGAGAGAGAGAGAGAGAGAGAGAGAGAGAGAGAGAGAGAGAGAGAGAGAGAGAGAGAGAGAGAGAGAGAGAGAGAGAGAGAGAGAGAGAGAGAGAGAGAGAGAGAGAGAGATTATATTCTTACTTGTCTGAAACGTGTCTGGATGCGTGATCCATGCGATATCCTTGGCGAGACATTTTGTTAGCCTTCGGAGACGTTTTCCTGAAGGCTTTTTGGTGATAAAAAGCGGGTGAATTTCTTTCCAAAGAAATGTTCATCAATACAAGCTCTCTTTCAAGGTCTTCTCTTGCTTTCTGGTGCTCGGAACCTTCCCTTAAGGAATCTCTTTTTGTGGTTCGAAGAAAAAGAATAAAATATTTAGTGGATATTGAAAAGAGACTAGATCTATTGATTCTACTTAAATGTAAAGTTTACTGGAATAGGCATGGTTATATATATATATATATATATACATATATATATATATTATATTATAATATTATTATTGCTATCGCAAAAAATATATTCATCTATATATATATATTGTTATTATTATTATTAAATATTATATATTTTTTTTATATATATATATATATATATATATATATATATATATATATATATATATATATATATATATATATATATATATATATATATATATATATATATATATATATATATATATAAGTTGCCTGAGGTATAATGCTATATCAGTTTCAACCAAAATATATAAATAAAAAAAAAGTATCCAAACTTACCTGATATTTTTATCAGAACATTTGGGTAAATGAGATGCTTTGCGATTCCAGTTAAAAGTGTCATTATGAAGGAAAGTTGATCCATCTTTTGTTGACGTTTCATCCAAACTTCTCATTTCTATTCGGTCCTTCTCACTCTCGCCTTTAGATTCCTCAAATCCTCCTAATGCATAGTAATAAATTTCATTTTTTGAATTGGAGGACGATTGAATCGCCCTCTTTCGTCGGGTTTTCATTTTTGTTAGACGTGTAGTATTGGTGCTATTCCCAGAAGAAAATGGAGTTCTCATGTGCGTTGCTTCCCACTGTTTTTTATACCATACTTCATCTATAATATATATATATATATATATATATATATATATATATATATATATATATATATATATATATATATATATATATATATATATATATATATATATATATATATATAAATAGTCATAGGAGCCGTTCGAAGCGATGCAAGTTCTAAAAGTACCTAACCCTGAGGAGTGTTATAGGTTGGACATATGTTCCTCTCTACTCCATCGTCACTTGAAACCTCCTTTCACACTTCACTTTCACAAAAGTGTATCTCTAGTGTACTGACCATTCAGTGGAGTTGCTTGTTAGTAAGCAGAGTACTTCACTCCCGCATCTTCTCTTTCATGTCTCCCACAGGCTTTCACACAGCATCGTACTGAGCATTTTCTTTTAACTAATCTTAAAAATGTCAAACATAAACCAGAGTTGGAGATTGCTGGAGGGGCGATATCCGTACAATGCCGGACATGTTGAATCGGGATAGATCCGCCCTAAGATCGTAAAATAATCAGAATCGGAATCAAAGGCAGAGGAGCTGTAATTATTTGTTCCACTACCTTTTCAAGCTTATGTGCTTTGCTTTAATTTTAAAAATTTTTCAGCCCGAGTTCCTCATTTTAAAATATACGCCTCTGGGAATTCCCAACACCGTGATTCTGTTCGCGCTCGATCCGGACTTGCTACCCGGCACTGATTCAGCGTTCCAGGTTTGAAAGTCCCTAAATAGTTAGAATCTAAATTTCAATAGAACTGCTTTATAATATTTCGCCAGAAGTCGCACAAACAGCACACGAATTACAATAATAATAATAATAATAATAATAATAATAATATTAATACACATTAATAATAATACAATACATTAATAATAATAATAATAATGACACAAATGTTGATTATTCATAATAATAATAATAATAATGCTAATAATAATAATAATAATAATAATAATAATAATAATAATAATAATAATAATAATAATAATAATAATAATATAATAATAATAATAATATTAATACAATAATAATAATTAAAACAATAACACAATAACAATATTAATATTAATATTAATATTACATAATATTAATATTACATTTAATATTAATATTAATATTAATACAATATGAAATGCCACACACACACACACACACACACACACAATAATAATAATACATACATACATAATAATAATAAATAATACATAATAATCTTTATTACGACTTCTTTGTAAAATAAATAGAAAGAACTTCTTGAACCATTAAATTCTCTTTTTCTTCAGATTTCCGAAAAAATGGAAATAAATAAATTAATAAAGATAAATATAAATTCTTAATTTCTTACTAGCAATTCCGACTGATAATTTCGAGATTTCCTTAATATTATTATTATTATTATTATTATTATTATTATTATTATTATTATTATTATTATTATTATTATTATTATTATTATTATTATTATTATTATTATTATTATTATTATTATTATTATTATTATTATTATTATTATTATTATTATTATTATTATTATTATTATTTTCTAAATAATTAAAATTTTTCTATATTATTATTATTATTATTAATATTATTATTATTATTATTATTATTATTATTATTATTATTATTATTATTATTATTATTATTATTATTATTATTATTATTATTATTATTATTATTATTATTATTATTATTTTCTAAATTATTCGAATTTTCTATATTATTATTATTATTATTATTATTATTATTATTATTATTATTATTATTATTATTATTATTATTATTATTATTATTATTATTATTATTATTATTATTATTATTATTATTATTATTATTATTATTATTATTATTATTTTCTAAATTATTATAATTTTCTATATTATTATTATTATTATTATTCATATTATTATATTATTATCATTATTATTATATTATTATTTCATTATCATCAATGCCTTCAATGTCCATTATATTACGGAAAGAAAATCGTATTATATATATATTATTATTATTAATATTATTATTATTATTATTTTCTAATTTGGTCGGATTTTCTATTTCATTATTATTATTATTCATATTATTATTATTATTATTATTATTATTATTATTTTCTATTATTATTATTATGATTATTATTATTATTATTATTATTATTATTATTATTATTATTATTATTATTATTATTATTATTATTATTATTATTATTATTATTATTATTATTATTATTATTATTAATGCAGTACCTCTCCTGGGCCAAGAGAGAGAGAGGAGTCTCTTTACTGTTCGATTCTGATGATCTTCTTCCGAAACTTCGGTTTCGATTTCGTTTCTTTCCTCGTCCGACGTTTCGTCCGGATCCACCGCTGCTCCAATCATAAAAGACAGAAACGTTGAAATAAGGATCACTAGAACAACCCTGTATATATATATATATATATATATATTATATATATATATATATATACTTTTATATATATATATATAAATATATATATATATTATTATATTATATATATATATATATATATATATATATATATATATATATAAATGAACACACACTATAATTTATTATATATATATATATATATATATATATATATATATATATATATATATATACATATATATATATATATATACATATATATATATATATATATATATATATATATATATATATATATATATATATATATAAAAGTACATATATAATGTTAGAATATATATATATATATCTTTATTTTCATTTTTTTTTAATTATGACTGTTTGCTTTTATAAATATATATATATATATATATATATATATATATATATATATATATATATATATATATATATATATATTACCTCCCATTGGGCTTATGGTGTGTAGGGTTTCCATGACATTCTAGTGCCTAATGGTTAGCCTTTCTCTTTGTTCACCCATACCTCCAGACAACATCTACAGACACCACTCTTATACCTACATCACATACATACTTATATTTCATCACCTCGTCTTTTAGACAATATCTTTACAGACATCCCTATCCCTTATATCATTATTGTGTGGGGAAAAGAATTGACCCACAGGGTGTGTTATGCGTGAAGTAGAAGACTAAATGGAAGTGCTATTGGGTTGAATGTCCGCTACCACTTATCTTTGCCAGGAATGCTAATGTGCTGCCCTTGAGAAGGTCATGATCGCCGTAAACGGCCTTCTATCTTTCGGAGAAAATGTATGAATCGTATGGGTATGTCAGAGGAATAAATGATGAGGAGAAGAGGAGAGAGAGGTGATGAATGTATTTAGAAAGGGAAAATTTGATTTGCTTGCTGTGACTGAAACAAAGATGAAAGGAAACGGTGAAATGAATGGTGGTGTGAAATGTTTAGTGCTGATGAAAGGAATGAGAGGGGAAGAGAAGAAGTTGCAATTCTGATGAGTGACTTGTGGTACAGAGCTATGGTAGATTTTTGTGTGTGTGAGTACTAGAATTCTAATGGTTAAATTTAAGTTTAAAAAGGTCAAGGTATGTGTGGTTGTGACATATTGTCCATCTGAGGGTAATGTTAAAGAGAGTGCGATTTTCTGGGATAATCTGAATGATGTTTTGGATGGGGTGAGTAGGAGATTCAGATTGATTGTGTTGGGTGACCTAAATGGTTGGATAGGTGATCAAAAAAGGGATGGTATAACAGGTGGCTTTGGGGTGTCGGGAGAAAATGAGAATGGTAGGAAGGTGATTGATTTCGGTGAGGAGAGAGGTATTGGTGTAAGTAATACTTTCTTTAAACTCAAGAATATTCATATGTATACTAGAGTTGGTGTAGGTAGAGATGGTATCGACGTGAAAAGTATGATTCATTTTGTTTTGGTGAAGAAAGAGATGTTGAAGTATGTGTTTGATGTTAAATCAGTGAGGGCGTTAGGAATTGGATTATCGGATCATTTTGTTGTTTTTTGTAAAATTAAATTAGTGGAGGCTTGGATGGAAAAGAAGGTGACAAGGAAGGAAGTGGGTAAAATTAAGGGTGAGAAGTTAAGTGAACAAGGTAATGAGGATAAATATTTAAGAGCGCTTGCATGTGAATCAGTTGAATGTTAACAAGTTGAAACTGAACAAATCTGGAAACAAATGATGGAAGTAGTGCAAAAGAAGTATGTTGATGTGCTAAAGTAGGAAGTAGGAATGTTAACAGTAAATGGTGGAATGAAGAGGTGATTCAAGCGGTTAAAAGTAAAAAAGAAGAGTGGTTGAATGTATTAAAAGCCAATGATGAAGTCTCAAAAGAAAGATGTTTATAATTATATAAAGAGGAAAAAAGAAATACTAAAAGATGCATACGTAGGAGGAAAAAAGAGGTAAATGAACAGTTTGGTGGGAGGATGAATGGGGATTTACAAGGGAATAGCAAGCTCTTCTGGAAGGAAGCGCGAAAGGCTATGAATGAGAATAAGTTGAATCTGCTTATAATAATGAATATGGATGATGCTTTCGTAACTGATGAAATGGATGTGAGGAGAGTGCGGAGGGAACATTTCGAAAATATGCATAACATTGGCAGTAATGAAGAGGTGATAATGAATGTGTGTGTGGGTTTGATGGTGCAAGAAGGAGTATATATTTTGGGGATGAGGTCATTAGTAAGGAGGAGGTAATGGGTAGAGTGAGAAAGTTGAAGAATGGTAAATCTGCAAGTATAAATGAAATTACTCATGAAATTATCAAGACGGAGGTGAGATGGTGATTGATTGGCTTTGGAAGTTGTGTGAAAAAGCAGCTAGAAAAAGTGTTCGAGTTTAAATATTTAGGATATATGTTGGATGAAATAGGTACGGATGATGCAAAGTGTAGTAGGAAAGTTGTGAATTTTCAGGAAGGTGGCTGGTGCAATTAAATCGTTGGTGGATGTAAAGGGACTAAGTCTTGAGTGCGCTAACGTTTTACATGGGGGTTTGTTGTTACCTGTGTTAATGTATAATAGTAAGACTATGGTCTATAATAAGAGGTATAGATTTAAAGTTCAATCTGTCCAGATGGACAATCTTAGGGGCGTGTTAGGTGTGAGAAGAAATGATAAAATGACGAATGAGCGTATTGAAGGTTGTATGGTGTGAAGAAAGGGGTAAATGAGAGAATAAATGAAAGTACGTTGAGTTCGTTTTGTCATGTGGAAAGGATGGATGAAGTCGGTTGGCTAAGCGGATGTATAGTGGTGAGTGTTCAGGAAATCGACCGGCTGGGAGATCGAAGGAAAAGTGGATTGAGTCAGTAAAGGAATGCCTGGAGGAGAGAAATGAGAATTTGGCAGATGTGAAAAGAAATGTGCACAGTATGAGTGAATGGCGGGGTTTTGTGAGAGAGTATAGTTGTGGCCCACCTACATTGACGAGATGCCATAGTGAGGAGTCCGTCACGGTCCCATGAAGCTCTAGGGTAGATTTTCTGAATGCGACGAATTCCTACTAAAAGGTATAAATTGGCCGGTAGGGTCTGGCTTTCTTTTCGACTTTTGTCATATTCTTCTACTACTTTTCTGTTTCCGGTGCATGTTGCTCACCTTACCCCCAGTCTTGGGGGAGAGAAGGTGGGTGATGATGATGATGATGATGATTATATATATATATATATATATATATATATATATATATATATATATATATATATATATATATATATATATATATATATATATATATATATATATATATATATAAATACATATATATATATATATATATATATATATATATATATATATATATATATATATATATATAGATATATAGGTATATATATATATATATATATATATATATATATATATATATATATATATACCCGAAATCCAATGGATGTCATCTCCACGATCGATAATAATGAAGTAACTGTAACTCGTTATTTTTTGCCACAAAGAAACGGAATAACTGTAAACGGAATTAATTTTTCCGAGGAACGGAGAAACGAGCAGCGAAATTACTTTTTTTTCAATAACGAGACCCAATACTATATATATATATATAGTATATATATATATATATATATTCAAAATAAATATATATATATATATATATATATATATATATATATATATATATATATATATATATATATATATATATATATATATATATATATATATATATAAACTTTATAAACACTTGAGACGTCAACAGTTATAATAAATAGTAAGGCCTTTATTAAAATATTACTTGTGAAATCCTAAGAAATTTATTGAGGAATATAGTAGAACATTTCGACCAAATTTTCTTCTCGTTATATATATATATATATATATATATATATATATATATATATATATATATATATATTATGACAGTTGGGTTTAGGGAATTGGCGGGATCGACTCGTCCAGGTGGAGGGAGGTCCACAGGAGCTGGCCAGATTTGCAGTATTAGGGCGGTTCCTGACTGAAGGTTTCAGAGTGCAACTGGAGCGGCGAGGTGGATTGACCAAAATTTGATCGAGGAGAGATCCGACGAGGAACTGAGAGGACGAGGTTTTGGGTTTGTTATTGCCAGTGAACTGTGATTACTTGTAAGTTTCTTTTGTGTTGTTATAATGGGAATCTTGAACAAGTATACTACGTAGAGGTGTTTGTTATCAGGGTTAAAGTTACAGGGATTGTTTTGAGGTTACTGTGAATTTTGAGGAGCAAGTTACACAGTTTATCGATGGAGTTATTAAGGTTAAAGCTACAAGAATTGTTTTATATGAATTGATAATTGCTCATTTTTTTAATAAAGAAATTGTTTATTTTATATGATACTGATTTTAATGCTTTTAAGAAAATGACTATTCATTGTTTAAAGAGTGGTGTTTTGAATTATATTTTACGAAAATCTTGTTTATTTTGATCCTCCTCATTTATTGCAACTAAAAGGGTTATGTTTTAAGGTTAAATGAAGGCCGATTTGTTACACTGGTGGCTCCGTAGTGTTTGGGATCGGCCCTTGAAGGAGGTTGTTGCAATGATGGAGGGGATTGTTTTATTATCGATATGATTTTATCTTTTTTTTTCCTTTTTTTTGGGGTTAGGTTGCGTTTCGCTTTAAGTTTGTAATACAAACTTGGAAGGGGAGGTATAGAGTTATGTCATAGGAGCAAACCAACTAACAATGAAAAAGTTGAGCTTGGGATAAAACTTAAAAAGGATATATTGATTTTTGAAGACAGTCCGTGATAAATTATTAAGAAAATTGTGATTGGGTAGGGAGAATTGTGATATCGTTTTAAGAACAGAAAAGTTAGGAAAAGACCGAGTAGAATCCGCAGGAGGCGGTGAAAGTTGAATAAGTTGGTGTTTTTTAAAGGTGTTAAAGTGTTGACGGTTAAATTTTATGATTTGCTGTTTTGTGCTATTGAAGGAACGAATCCGAGGCTGGTGATCGGCAGATTCGGGCTTTGTTTCTTTTAGGGAATTGGCGGGATCGACTCGTCCAGGTGGAGGGAGGTCCACAGGAGCTGGCCAGATTTGCAGTATTAGGGCGGTTCCTGACTGAAGGTTTCAGAGTGCAACTGGAGCAGCGGGGTGGATTGACCAAAATCGGATCGAGGAGAGATCCGACGATGAACTGAGAGGACGAGGTTTTGGGTTTGTTATTGCCAGTGAACTGTGATTACTTGTAAGTTTCTTATTTTATGTTATAATGGGAATTTTTAACAAATAAACTACGTAGAGGTGTTTGTTAGTAGGGTTAAAGTTACAGGAAGTGTTTTGGAGTTACTGTGAATTTACTGCGAATTTTGAGGAGTAAGTTACTGTTTATCGAAGGAGTTAAGGTTAAAGCTACA
>JABUQX010038691.1:0-26987 GCA_015478945.1 Trachelipus rathkii
GGTAAGCATAACCGCTATAAAACGCTCTTAACCCCATTACATAAAAATGGCGGCCTGTTACTTATGGCAGTTATGCCCATTATGTTATACGGGTATGGCGGGAACGGCTCGTCTGTTTGTGGGAATTAGATGAACTTTAAATATTTTTTTATATAGTTCTAATTTTAGTTCAAACTATAGAAAGAATAATGAAGGATGAAATAAACCTGAGCTAGAATTTAGAAGGATGGAACTTCAAGTATCTATTATTATTATCTAGTTTATATTATAATAACCTATATTTTATAATGATGATGATGTCCCGATTTGGTTTTAGGAAGGATATTATATTTTTTGTAAGTCGATTTTATTATATACTAATTTTATATATTTATAGAGAGCGATGATACGATGAGAGAGAGATTGGTGATGTGAGAGATCGAGAAGATAGTTGAGGTGCGAGAGGACGATGAGCACTTGTAGGTGCAGTAAAAAAGTTATACTGGAGTCAGCCCTCTGAGATATATATTATATATTATATAATATAGTTTGATAGAAAAACTATATTTTATAGATGATATGATGTCCGATGTTGGTTTTAGGACAGGATATTATATTTTTTATATATATATTATAATATACTATATTTATATCATATATATCATCGAGTGCTATGGGGAGGAGAACGTGTTGAGAGAGGTTGAATAATTTTAAAAACGATGGCCAAAATTAAAGGCCGTTCATGATCCGCGACCCGGCAGATACTGCCGTTGGAATCTCGTCAAATCAAAGAATAAGTCGATCAAGACAATAGATTAAAGGGAGTATTGAGTGTATTCCACTTATCACGTAGATGTAATTAAGATGAGCGTAAGCGTTACACTGTGAGGTCGTGATTGACGAGTATTATAGTATAAGTGGAGAGTTTATATGTATTAAAAAAAAAAGTGTGTGTGCTAGTGTAGGTCATCTTAACATAAGAAACGACATTGTTACTTTGAAAGGGTTAGAGAGGTTATTTGCTTAAAGCATTTTTTTTAGTATTAAGTTTATTTTTTTGTTGTAAAATTTATATATTAATTAATATTAATGGTTTATGTCCTTTGGATTTAGACTTAGCTTTATCTAAAAGATGGGTGCAAGTAGGATTTATAAATCTAAGAACGGTGCTCCATACAAGTGCGTATAACGACCTATAAAAGAAAAGTGCTTAACAACTGTGTTGTTGTTGAAAAGGAATTGTTGAAGAGGTGCCTTAAAACTTCTCAACTTCTTAGAAGATTCTTTAGCAAAGGAAGCTGTGTAATTCCTGTTTACGAAGGTGATAATGGATTCCTTCTAAGAAAGTTTCACCTGAGGAAGAAATAACGAACAATATTTATGAGAAAATTAAAGGGTTTTTATAAGGTTCGAGATCTTCTCTATAAGTAAGATATATAGTTGTCGATGTACTGGAGGTAAGACATAATGTCAAGTGTTACTTATAAAAAAATGAAAGAAAATGATTGGCCTATGAGTGAGGCATTGGGTTGATGAATATGAGGTTTAAGGTTTTTTTTAAAAACCCAACTAGAGGTGCAAGAAATATTAGAGGTCAGTAACTCCAAAGTCACCCTCCTAGCATCATCTATTTGTTGATGAGCGAGTCGTCTTCAAATTGGATGGAGTAATGAAGAATGGAGTTATCAGCCTAAGAGTGGACATGAGCAAAGTAACAGATATATCATTAATGTAAAATTGAAAAGAAGTTGGGAATAGAACAAAATTCTGAGGAGCACCACTATTGATATGTTTAAAGGATAAATAATGGCTATCAGCAACGCCAGCCATAGAATGATAGGAACGGAAATCAAGAGAAAGTTCCAGAAAGAAGGACAGACACCGAATAAGAGAAGTTTCCAAATTAAAGCATTTTATAAGATATAAAGAATTCGTCATAGAGTTGTTTTGATTGTCTAACGCCACTAACACAAATAGAAGAATAGCTCCCTCGAAAAATGCTTCTAAGAGCAGAGACAGAGTCAGAGGAGAAATAAGCTTGAAAGGATCACGTATAAGAACGTTCGTTCCTTGTGAGAATAGTGCATTCTAGCATATCAAAGAAGGAGAATAGATCTTAAGTTCCAGAGAAAGAAGTGTTCTAAGTTCCAGAGAAAGAAGTGTTCTAAGTTCCAGAGAAAGAGGTGTTGTAAGTTCCAGAGAGCGAAATGTTCTATTGTCATGGGATTGTGGTAAATTCTTGAGGTACCATTTCTTCAGCACTAGCAGATGGGAAAGACGTGATTAAGTTGATAGGCCAGAGAACGACACAATCTGCAAAGGATAGGGGTGGATAGCGCCTCACAAGAAGCAACAAAGTTGGTTTGGATTACGTGTTGCAGAACCCATCAGGCATCCTATTGTTAAACAAAATTGGAAGAGCAAGAAGATCCTATTAATAAGTTGCTAAATTGTTGGCGGAGATAGGAATAGCTCCGGATTGTTTAAGAAGTGGCATGTAAATGAGGAAGTTTAGATCAGAGCCTAAATCCTAAAAAAGAGGATTTTTAAGTCTTATCCACCCTGTAGCTATATGTAAATATATAATATATATATATATATAATATATATATATTGTGATAAAGTATATATAGATATATATTATGTTTATATAAACGTATCAGTATTTATACTCATATTTGTGTTTCTCCTTATATAATATTTCAAATCTATGAATGAATTTCCAAAGTTTGTATGGTAGAAATAATATTTTAATACAATTTAAAAATATTTTATTTTTGCTCTATAATCTACACTTTTAAGCGGAATAATATTTGGTTAAAGATTAATATAGGTTGAGCAGGAAACAGAAGAGCAAGTTGCGTCCTCTCGTTGAGTGTGAGTGCAGAGATATTGGTGACTATTTTATTTTAACGTCTCGAAACACAAAGTCGTTCGAAGAATCAAAGTGCAGATATCAACATTTATAATAATAGTTTGTTCAATAATAAGAAAACGTATGAAAGAAATTTTATATAATACTAATAAAAATAATTAATACTAATATAAAAGTAATCATCATATATATGAATAATTAATAAATAGTACGTCATCCACATAAAATAATAATAATTTTAGGGCAATTTTGTTAAGCTATTCCTATAACTTACTAATCTCTAATATTTAATAATAATACAATAGTAATCATCTGTTATAAAAGAATATTTAATAATGATCTTGAAAATGCACAGATCAAATTCGTGTTTGGGAATTAAATGCGTAATAGTAATTTTATTCCTAGGTCTTTTTTGATTATTATTAAGAGAAAAATAAGACAAGAGATTTGATTGGTTTATACATATATATTGTTATTCCAGATTGTTACGCTGCTCTTTTAATATAGTTATAATATTATAATTATTAGTATCTATTATTTATACTTTATTATTTTATATTTATATATATATATATACTTATTAATTTATATTATAGTTTATCTCTATAGGTTGTTTATTATCGAAATTAATATATATATTATTATATATGTATATATATAATATATATATAAGTAATATTATAGTGTATATATATATATATATATATATATTATTATATTATATTTAACTGCACATTTCCTTAATTTTATATCTTAATAAATGTATAATAATTTTGGACCAGTTTATAAGATGTAATTACGTGATTATTATTAAAGATTTAGTTGAATATCTTATCTAGCGGGACCGATTTCTATGGGATGACGTATGATCGGTGAGAGCTTTCTTCTCAGGACTGTACTGAATTCAGATGGTGCTTTAATTGAAACGCATCATATTTTTCTACGCACTACGACATGAACACTTCCGTCTATCCAGATTTTCTTTCACTGGCTGAAGAGCCTCACGGTTTCTTCTTTAACTGCCAAGAAGACAGAGACGTGATTGAGCCATTTGAGCAACCCCGAACGCCCCAGCAACAACCATCCTTCGTAACCCGGAAAGGCACTTTACACTTTCGTGATAGGGCTTACATTTCTCAGAGTTTGAGGCAGAGAGGATTAGCCTCTTCAGATGCCGTATTTTTTTGTTTTGTTTATTTTCTTGTTCCCTCGGAAATCTTGAGGTCCAATTTCAAAATTACACCCCACTTCTCAAAAATTTTTCAAAATGAACTTTTCAGAGGAAACGACTAAACAAATACAAAGAACGAAAAGTATGTGTCAAGTGGAAGAAAAAGTCTTATGAAGTGCTCGATTCCAAGAGCACTAGAAAAATACAAAATAGATTTTCAAAAAAACCAAAATATTTCAAGTTTTTATTAATATATATATATTAATACTCATATATAATATATATATATAGTTAAGTATATATCTAATATATATATATATATTTATAATATATATATAATTATATTATATATTATATATATATATATATAGATATATATAATGTTTGATTAATATAATATTATATATATATATAGTGCAGATGCTCTTCCGTGGTAATGCGCTTAAAATTAATCCAATATTCATTGGTAGAACTATAGATGAGCTATATATAATATATACTTATATATTTATATAATATATATATAATATATATATATAATAATATATTATAGTAATATAATACAATTTCTTCTCGTAATTAATTATATATTATCATATATATGTATTCATTTATTATCTACTTATATATTATATTATATATATTATTAGTATATTATAATATATAATTATATATACACCAGCGGGAGTTTTTTCGTTTCGATGAAGCAAAGTTTAAAATCTTGTTTAAATGGATTTATGACGGGATTTTTTTAGGTTTTTTCTGTATCTTATATGTTAGTAAAATTAAATTGTTAAGAATTGATTTTCATAAAAACAAAGATTATTAAAAACAAATTGGCTCATTTGGTGGAGTTTTTCCGTGGCTAACCTATTGCCCGTTCAATATATCCATGAATACTTAACCTTGCAAATAGGCCCCCCGGCAAACACTCCGCTACTACATCCTTCCGTAGGAAAATAATTGATATAAGAAGATTTGGTTTGGCACTTTTTTTTTTAAGAAAGTAAAAATAAATGAACCTAAACAAAACTTTCAAATCCAGACACATGCTTTAAGATGCTTCAACAACAGTACGAGCCAGGAGCACAATGGACCGCCAAAGGCCATATTATTATTTATTATATATAATATAATATTATATATCATTTTATACCCCCGCTATATATTATTATCTATTATACCCTTTATATATATATATAATATACTATATGGTTTCTATATGTAATATATATATAATATATATAGATAGTAGGTATAAATATTACCTTTTGAGTTTTTGAATAAGGCTCCCACGATAAATCAACGTGGTAAAGGTATAGGGATTATTCATATTCTTCCCGGGTCCCCAGGATAAGAAGCCTTACCAGCGCACCATGTGGGGTATTGAAACCACGCAAAAATATGCAATATCGAGAGATCTTCACCCCATTGTTACAAGACGTTTGCGTTCACGCCATTCTCGGAAGTAAGAATTAATGTTGTTAATTACAATTTAATTAAAGACACTTTAATTACTCCCGGAGCCGTAATATTTCAAACGCGTAGTGGTTTATTATCCTGCCCCTTCCCTCTCCCTTCCCTTCCAAAATTTTAATTAAATTGATTTCAACTAATTGCTGTTGAGCTTCGCCGCATCCGACGATCATGAAATCAGTTCCGATTTGCAATATACACTCGCGATCCGTATCATTTAACTGGGACCTTTATCTGCACCTTCTCCTAGGTCAGTTTTCCTTATCTTCCACGTAATATAAAAAATATTATTATATAATATATTATATCATATATATAAATATATATGATTATAATATATATATTATATTATACTTATTATAAATATTAAAATTATTAATATATACCTACTAATATAAATATATATATATTAGAAGACTATAATGCTGTATGATAATTATTTATTTATAATTTTTTTTAAAGCGTCACAGTTGGTAATAATATTTTAGTGTATTTTGGTACAATTATTAACAAACTCCAAAATTCTAAGTCCGAGTGAAATACACACTTGCACCGCCACATATGAATTGTTACTGAACTGGGTCAATTACTGCACCCTGCTTTATATCGTCAAATTAGAGCCTAACGTCATTATACTGGTACCAATTCACCGGTACCTCCCTTTTTAATTTTTTTTTTTTTTTTTTTTAATAAGTCCGCCCGGAAGCAGGGTAACCGTTCGCGCAAATATGAGGGCAGGGGAGTGCGGGCTCATCTCGGACCTTTCCCGGGGGATATCTCACACAGGAACCCCGGGTGGGAGACTGGATTTCCCCCTCGGCCGAACCCCCGCTCTTATGGTATTTGGAGGTGGTGTCTCCGGCGTCAGAGAGAACAGCAGCGCACTTCCTTCCCGGACCGCCTCCTACGGAAGAACTCTAGCAGTAATGGAAACGCCGGTCAACTCCCCCAACTCCCATGTCACTCGAGCTCGGCCGTCGGTCTAAGGACCCTACTTCTCTCTCTCTTTTCAGATTTTGTTTTGTGGTTACAGGATTTTGTATAAGCTTTGTTATACGCTCTGAATTCACGGTATGCTAATTCGTTTTTATCTTTTGAGTGTCCCCTCGAGGCGTTACTTTTCGAATATTTAATGTTTTTTGAACATATTAAGAGTAAGATGTTGTTTTGTAGAAAAAATTGTTTCCCCCCCGCCCCCGATTTTTCCGAATATTGTCGACTTTTTCCTTGCTATACTGTACGGAAGCCCGAGTTTTCACTCTGATCGACCTAAGTTCATGTTGTGTATTTACCGTCCATACTCCGGAGTAGGTTTTAAGCTATATCCTGCATTCAAATAAAAAAAAACTTTAAAAAATCAACATGACCGCGGAGGTAGCCGTTTTTACAGGATAGGATACATCCCTAAAGAATTAATTATTATCACCTCTATATACTTATTTATACTATAGTATATAATAAATACTATATTATACTAATACTATTAAATAAATATCATATATATAATATAATATGAAATATATAGTATAATTGGTAATAATAATTATAATAAGATATAATAATGAAAGTATATAGGGTTGTTTACTTATCGAGTAAAAAAGGCATGTATAAGCATTCCTGGGCTGTAAATAAATAGAAGTGGATATCCAAAAGGATGTTAGTGAAGGATGCTTAGTTGGTAGAAATGTTATACAATGGAGCACAATTTCTATGTTCGCCACCTTTTTACGATTTTAACTTTTTCGTTTGCTTTTATTCTCATTTCTCGTACTCGCATGTACCGACCATTACCCCAAGTTTGATAAGAGGTACATGAACAAATATAGATGAAGAAGAAGAATAATATTTGTAATTAGATAGCGGTGTTTAACAGACCTCATGTTTCCCGTTAATCGGATAGGTGGATGGCCCTTTATAAGCTATATAACATTTTAAACTGTATGGGATTATAGAGAGCATTTGTTTATCCCTAAAATTTCTATGAATATGAATATAAGTGTACGAATGATGATAGACATTTATATAATATAGTGAGGTAGAGCTATAGGTATAATATATTATATTAAGCTGTATATATATATAGTAGTAATACTATATAGTTGAGTTTTATTTTATATAAATGACTTGATATATTCCTCAGGAACATTTGGTAAGTAGATCGGTACATCAGTTTAAAAATCTAGATTAATTGTAGTCATAATGATTTTATAGTTAGTTTATTTTGTATAGTATATAAATATACCAATTTCATGTTGGTAAAGGTAGTAAGCAGTAACTCTTGCAGTTGATATGAGCAGGTGTTAGTCAGTTGAAGATAGTGATTTATTGAAGAGGATTTTGTGATGTTGTATTTTGGTTGGTTATGTGAGGTATTCGTTAAAGGATATCTTGGAGGGCTGGATAATTGGACGAATCAAGCAGTAAGATGTATGTTTATGAATCTGAATAGTGAGAATGCGACTGTGTAAGAAATAATAAAATGGAGGGTCGAAAGAAGTGGAATTGAGATTTGTAGCGTATGTATGTGTAGATCGGGAGTTAGTGATATGTCCGAAGTGTTGTGATTATTGGATGGTAAGCAACTGAGAGCACAGGGTGAGATGTGTTGTTCTTCTCTTTATAGAGTTTTATTTTGTCTATAGTTTTGTGTGTGAGTTACGAATGGGGTATAATCATGGATAGGGAACGGATTGAGAATTGATCTGACGTATTGTTGGTGGGAGTTGAAGGGGAGAAAGATAGGGGAGGTGAGCAATTAATCCAGGATGGATTACAATGAGAGGGAGATTGGTTTTTAAAATTAATAGGAAATGTATGGTGGAAGAAAGTTTCTTTTTATAAAGAGAGTAGAGAGTGGTGCTTAATCACTTACTTAGTTATGAAAAGTTGTGGTATTTTGTGTGGTTAAAGAGTTAAATAGAAGTTTTAGGTGTACAATCCTGTCCAGCAGGTAATGGTTAAATCTCTGATTTTGTGGTGGGGGCGAAGGGATTGCTTTATGAATTTGTGTATTGAGAGATTGGATTACGAGAGAATTTTATGTGACATAGAGAGTGTGAAAAGGAGGAGTTGTTGAAATAAAAACGGTTTAGATAAGAAGTTAATTATGGGCTATGTGGTATAATTGAGTGAATAAATTTGAGAGAAGAAAAAAGAACAGAAGTCCATCGGTGTTGAATATTTTATGTATTAGAATCAGTTTGACCGGCTAGATCAGATGGAGGAACTAGTTAGGAAAGGAGTGTGATCGTAATAAGGTAGTGGTGCGTTCAGAAGTAATTGCCCGAAATATCCATTAAGATTAATATAATGTGTATTCTGGCGGATGATTAGGAGAAACCCGTGGATTCAATTTGGCGATGGAGTGTTATCATATTATGTGATGGTTAGGATATGGTAAGTATTGTGATTGTTTACTTACCTAATGGTTTTGATATAGAGGTGAATGGGAGTACTTTATTGGTCTGGAATTAAAGGAAGTATAGATGCTAAGTTCATAATTCGTGTTTCAGATGAGACAATCTTAGTGCGGCTATAGGTGTGAGACAGAAATTGATAAAATGAGGATTATATAGAACCGTATTAGTAGAAGAGAAGTTGTGTGATTACGTGAAGAAAGGGGGTAACGAGAGGAATAATGAAAGATATGTTGATGATGGTATATGGTCATTGTGGGAAAAGAGATGATTGGATAGTCTATGGTTAATAGCGGAATAGTAAAGTGGGTGAGTGTGTTGGTAACCTGATTAACCAGGCTTGGGAGACCGTAAGAAAAAGTGGGGATTTTGTCGTAAAGGATGTCTGCAGGGGTAAAGAGAAAATGTGAGTTATGAGCAGAGAGCGAGAAGAAAGGTGCATTAAGATAGGAGTAAGGAGATGGCAGGGATTTTTTGTGAAGGCGGTAGTTAATGGTGTTTCCCACCTGGGCACTAAGGGATGAACCCTTACATGGACGATTTATACTCATAGTGAGAGTCCGTCGCGTTCCCGTGAATCTCTAGGGTGAGATTTTTTCTTGACTGCCGACAGAGTTCTACTAATAATGGTACAGTAGGGAACTTGCACTTGCACTTGCACTTTCACTATCATCCTTATCTCCCTTTAAAGTACTACTGCATTTTTCTTTACCGATGCTTGTCACGCACCTTACTCCCAGTCTTGTGGAATTAAAGGAAAAATTAGAAAAAGAAAAATTAATATATATTATTAATATATTATATATATATATTAATATAATATATAATATATATAATTATATTTATATATATATATATATATATAATATATAATATATATATATTAATAATTATATAATATATATATAATATATAGATATATATATAATATTAATATATATATTTAAATATACTTATATATTAATTATATATATATTATTATAATTATATAAATTATATATAACGTAATATAATATATAATATAATTAGTTAAATATTATTATTAGTATATATATAATATATATATATATATATATTAAAATATATATATATATAGTATATATATAATATAGTATATATATATACATCTTTCATCGTCCTTTTTATTCCAATTACTGTGGGAATAATAATATAAGTATAGGTGATATCCGTGACAAGCATCGGAGTAAGACAAAGCAGTTTTAGAAAGAATATGATCATAAAGTCGAAAAAAGAAGGCACCAAGCGTTTACGCCCCCCCTCTGTTTACATTAATAGTAATGAACTCGCGCATTCAGAAAAATGCGCACCTCATAAGAGCTCCGGAACCGCGACGGACCCGCGCACTATGGATAACATCGTCAGTGATAAGGGTTCATTCCCCATTGGCCAGGTGAGGCGCTTAACCCATTTTACCCCCCTCACAAAATTCTGCCATTCACTCCTATATATTAACACCGGTAACTATTCTCGCCTCAGCAAAACTCACATTTCTCTCCTTCAGGACATTTCTTCTCGTAACTCTCAATCCAATTCTTTCCTTCGCGGATCTCCAGGGAGCCGATCAGATTATCACACAATCACCACATAATATATTATATATAAAATATATATTATATAATCGATTATATATATATATAAATATAATATTACATTATATTATAATATTATATAATATATATATATGTAATATATATATATATATATTTGTAAATTTTAATATATATATATATATATATATAATATATATATATATACTTATCATAGATATTATAATTAATATTATATAATGATATTAAATATATATAATATATATATATGATATATATATAATATTATTATTATATATATATAATAATATATATATAATTATATAATATATATATAATATTAAAATATTAATATATTGATTTGCTTAAACTATTTATTATTTAAAACCCTTACTATTATACACTAATTATATATATATATATATATATATATTTAAATATTATAATATATATATATATATATATAATATATAATTATATTATAATATATATATTATAATAAAATATATATATAATAATATATATACTATATATATAATTATATTTAATATATATATAATTGGGAATGTTACCGATACAGATAAGAAAGGCCGATCCGAATACCGATACTTCATATTTTTTTAGTGCCGAACCAGATTAGCTGACTACTTTAATTAATATTGAATAAATACACAGTTTAATTAAGATAAAACATTTGTGATACTGCTAGCAAGCTCATAGATTGCATATCCCTGTACAAACAATAACTAGTCATTTAATTTATTTCATATTTCTTTGTGCCCAAGTAATTTATTTCTATAAATTAAATTAAGTACCTTTAAGGAATAATAATAATTGCAAATGTAATATTAATAACTTTTTTATGTTGTGTTTAGTTCAAAAAATATTCCATTTTCATTTTCTAGTAAGTATTAATCCAGAGATGAGGTAAATAGCTTTTTTAATGTTATTTAACATGTTATATTACAATTTACAAAGAGATTCTTTAACTAGAATAAATATAAAGGAATAAAAAATAATAAAGAAAAGAGACCTCAATTAATCAGACGGAAAAGTATTTAAAATAATAAAAAAAAAACGCTATTACTCCAACATATGACATAATAAAATATCCTTTAAGATAGATATCAAATTCAAATACTCAGATTAAAATTCACAAAATTGTATGCAAAAAACTTAAGCTTTCGCTAGTATCTGGCGAGAGGATGTTCCTTTTTGGGGTGTTTACATTTCTACCTAAACCTACACTGTAAATACGCTCTCTCTCGAACGGATGAAGGAGGTGCTGATAATTATTTGGCTGCAAGGATAACGATAATAATAAAAAACTATGGTAAAAAACCATCCACCACATAAATGGATTCTCTTCTGTAGGAGCATCTCATGTTTTTCCTAGAGCCTCATCTCCTCTTTCGCAGGACTGCAAATATATGAATTATCTTTGCTCCATTGATTGAGCATGTCTCTTCAGTATGTTTTACGATGAAGGTTTCCTGGTAGTGATTTCCTTTGGAACTTCGTGAATGAGATGTCAATGCATTTCGGCCGATGAAATACTAATCAAAAAGCGAACATATCCATATCATCATCTGCAGTAGGTTTATTTGATGAAAATAAGCTCACCATTCGTCGACTATTCAGTATGGCTAGTGCAAGGGGTTGTCAGATAAGGCGGCTTCCATTTTTTTTCTTTTTGTGTTTTATTTTTTTTTTTTTTTTTTTTTTTTGTGTCAGCGAGGCAATTGCTTCCTCGGTATTATTGCTATTTTAATGCTTTCCAGAAGTGTTCCAAGTATGATTGGTGCCATTCTTGTGGGGTTTCAGCTAGCTTAAGGGAATTCCTTATTTAGAACCTATTATATTTTTATTTATTTTTTTTTTTTACATTGTCACCGCCGCTCACGGGCAGAACCCTATTCAAGAGGTGGGGGTTGAACACTCTCGTTTCAATATTTAATCCATCTTTAACGTGCTAAATTACGTCAGATGAGCACAGACGGCAGGCTTTAACAGTAGACGGGGAAAATTAAAGCATGTAGCGAAACCAAAGAAGAGATTGGTAAAATATCACAGAACAGAAAGGTGGCAGGAAAGAAAGAAACGCCGCAGCGAACCAGTCGGAAGTTACTAAACATCAACAACAAAACTCATGTGCCGAACAGCCCTCCTTGTTTGCTACGAGGGCATCGTAAAGTGGTGGTAGGCGAGTGGATAGTTTCCTCGAGCACTTGGCCTCTACAGTCCCTATAGAAAAGGGATAAAGCACCAACACCGCGCCGAAAGCACCAACAGGGTCAAGTGAACTGGAAAAGTACAGGACAGTTTATAAGTCATTTTGGCTCTTATTGACTTGACCCTATTTCTCAATTTAACGTCCGGATACAACTCAGAGTGCCCCCGCCCCCCACAGATTATTTGAGAGCAATGTTACTCCATTAATCAAGGAGCGGATGGGAGCGGGCGTTTCTTGTATTTTTAGGCTGTGAGTAACTGGCCAGAATAGAGGAAAAAAAGTCCGCACTCTAAACAGAAAACTTCCAGTTCTTTGAGGCCGCAATAGCAAGCAACCACTGTGATTTGAGGGTTTCAAAATATTTTTAGTTATGTTAAGGCCAAGGGATGTTTATATTGTTCACAGAGAGACGAGAGAAACCGTCGAAAGCGATAGAAAAGTTAAGTGTCTAAGAGAGAGAGAAGCATTTTTGGGTAGAAGTTGGGTTTTTAAAGAAATTAAATTTCACAAGCTTGATACGACCCAACCCTGAAAATTGCTATCTTCAGTCAGCGAGAATAGAATCGGAAGTATTAAGACGAGAGGCAATTTTCTAGAAGTTAAAAGGAGGAGCAGAATTGATATGGAGGTGAAGAATGAAGGGTCAAGTCTTCGACATATGGGTGCAAGATAGAGTTAGATTGTGCAGGTGAGAAGATCGATTTATGAAATGCAGGAAGGAAGTAGACGTTTAAACTTAACCCTGAGAACACCACTATTTGACAGAAAAGAAGAAATCGCCCATCAACAACAGCCCGACATTGAGCGATTTGATAGAAAGCTAGACATCATAAGTAAGCAAAGAGCAGAAGGAAACCCAAAGGAGGGAGCTATGTGAGAAGCAGTGACGCGTTGCCCGTACCCGGTTCAACTGCTTGACGTGAGATAATGTCAAGCGCCAACCACCACGAAGAATCTTCCAGGTCGTTCACTTGTTGGGCGCAATATTACGCTCAGATATCTTAGCTAGATAGGAAAAGCCTACGTTCAGTTCCCAAACAGCGATGGTTTTTCGAACACCGTAAGAATGATTATGGAACCATGATTGAAGGACCAAAGTGTGATTCCAGTAGATTTAACAAGTAAAAGAGATCTGTGTAGGGTCAAACGATCTTAAAAGAATGCAAGTTGAGGGCGATATAGTTAGAAAGATCAGAGCAGGCCAATCATTTTCGGAATTAGGTTGGATTATATGCGCGCTTCCAACCTGAGGGAACAAGTAGCTAGGTATTTGAGGCAAGAGAATATAAGTGAACGAGGGCGGCTGGTGTCAGCACGGAAGCCAACACTTCCTCAAACATCGGATAAGGAGAATGCCATCCGGGACTGCTCCCGCCTTCCTTTACGTTTTCATAGATTTCAGGAGACTAAGTGCACCGATCAAAATGGAAATTGAGCAGTGTAAAGGAGCATCAGAGACACCTGAGAGGAAGGAAGAGGAATACCAGAATCGTCGAAGGAGAGATTGAATTAGGAGGAGTACTTCACAAGGAATCTTGCCTCTATTCCAGTTGGAAAACAGTTATTAACACAGAATCATCAGAGCGAAATAGAGGAGGATAAGGATGGATTTACAGAAGTTTGTGCCGACAATGGATGATTGGCTGTGCAGCCAGAGATTAAATTTGTCATTGTTTTTTGTTGTGAGGGTTTGTATTTAATGAAAAAGTCCGCTTGTTGTAGCTCGTCGGAAGAGTTATCCCTGCAAGGATTTCTAGCTGAAATGAAAATTGGGCAATTGTGAATAGATATAGAGAACGAGATATATTTCCACACCCGATTAAGCATTGTTCTCTTAGCCTGATTATGGCCAAGTTGGGAACAAGCACGATCGGAACCATGTGATTTTGAGAGAGAAAAAGATTTAGTCCAAAAGGAATGAACCTGCACCTGCTCTTCCCATTAACAATTACAGTTTCCCACTTATATTTTTAAGAATTCTGAAATTTTTTAAGAGTTCAAAGCATCACGATTCAGTTGTACTTTAGATCGTAGAAGCAATTGGCAATGCCCCTAGTTGAGGCACTTTCTGCATTGTTGGAAATATGACCGAATCTGGAGGGTAGTATGCAGTATGATTGGAGGAAAAAGTATTAAAATTTTAAGTTGACATATTAATGTTGTACGGTCAGCATTTACCGATCAGGAGCGAAGGTGATGTTATATTATAGTGAGAGAAGACTAATTGGTGAATACAAAGTCAAGTTGATTGTTCAAGAATCGGGTTGAGGACGAACCGGATATGTGTGTAGGTTATCTAATCAGTTGCTCCCAGATCGTAGAGAATACTGAATGATTCGCTTCTTCCCTACCTAATCAGATACAAGAGAACAACCCAATCAATATCTTAAGTTTTAATGTACATTGAAAATCCACACTAAATAGAACACCTCAGATATTTGGGATGAGGAAGATATTAACTATTCTCGTAGAGAAGTAGTAAGGTAAATTCCATAAAAGGGCTAAAACTCTTGGTTTGTTAGGGAACAGTAGTTAGCAGTAAGCATAAGGAAATCATTTAGTAGGAAAGGGAAGAAAGATTTTAAGCCATGCAACATTAAAGAAAGGAGATTTTCGAGATTTCTCGAGAGCGTGTTATAGGAATGTTTATATTTTACATTAAGGTCGCACATACCACCCTTCAAACGGAAATTATATTTAATAAGTATATATTTGGATATATTAAACGAGTTGAAGGATGAATTTCTTAGCCAGCTGAGGTGCATTCAACTTAAGATGCAATTTTAAATTAGGTTTATTGGAATTAGAGAGCGGTAGTATCTCCGTTATGGAGTGCAGAGTTAGAGATGCAAATGCCAATTTGATGTTGGTAAAGTCAAAAAGAAAAGCCACGTTCCTGTTGACAAATTCTTGCTTATTCACACAACGCACAGCACACGGCACACGCATCATGCTCACGACACACGCAACAGCGTCACACGCAATCACAAAAAAAAAAAATAAATAAAACAGGAAAGAAGAAAATAGACAAAAAATCCAAAAAAAAAATGAGGAAAATTTTATTCGTACGCTAAAAAATAAATTTTAAAAACATAAAACCTCTAATTTTACAGCAAATATCTAAAATTGAATAATCCAGAAAGTTTTAAAAAGAACACTCACGCACTCAACACGCTTCTCACGAAATTGTCGTAACAAAAAAAAAAAATACTATTGAGCAAAAAAAGTAGATAAATCGTATAAAATTATAATAATGGATTGTGAAATAGTTGTTAAATATACGCTAAGACCACAGTGATGAAACGCTAAAAAATCTAAGTTAAAAAGGAAATCGACAAGACGAAATAAAAAAACATAATACTTTGGTTACAAGGCAAATATCTTATCGAACTAGATTTTTTATTGTATCTAAAAGTTTATCATAATTTTTCAAAACCCAAAAAGTAAGAAATATCGAGCTAAGTATCGGCCATTTTTACCACCCGTTACCGATACCATCAAAAATGATTATTGATTACTACCGAGTACGGCGTTTACTATCGAGTACATCCGCTAAATATATATATGATTTATTTATTTTATATAATAATACTTATATCATATCTTTATGACTCACTATAATGAAGTTTATATACATTAAAACATATTGAGTTATATAATATATAAGTTTATAATATTATATATATTATTTATAATATATCATAATAGTTATATAATAATATTGAGTAATTTATGAACATATTTACACATATATACAATGATAATATTATATATATATATTACTATACTACTACTATACTATTTTTTCAAATATAATATATAATATATATCAGGAACAATAGTGGTTCATATGACAACTTCTTTTAAAAAATTTTATCATTTTATGTTACCCAAAGGAAGATACATATAAGTCGGGTTGTAAAAAGGTCTCCCCGAACTTCTTTGAAGAATTTACATCCCCAGAAATTAGTGAAATGTAAAGTATTAAAGAGGTTATATTATAATTGGTTATCACACGCCGACGTTCAATTTTCCAGGAAATGTAAGTAGCAAATACTTTTGTCTACTTCTCAGAATTTATTATTCATTATGTATTATTATTATTAAATTGGTACTATTATTTTTCTAAATATGATTACTTAGTTATTGTGTTCATTAGGATTTTGGGGTCCAACTTTGCAATTTCATTTGATTTTTTATTTACATAATATCTGGTTCAGAATTTTGCAAAGCTTCAACCCGAATCTCAACAGGAATATCTTTTCTTTCTGGATAAATTGTAAAGTTCATTACATGTAAACATTATCTACTAAACTTCATCAAGTACAGATAGTGAAATATTTTTACTTGGGTAAATTGCAGTAAATTATGACTTGTGAATTTTTATATTATGATCTCAAATTTTCTTTTTTAAAGATTTTTTTTACTTCTACTACCAGGCTATTTTACTACTACTTTCCAGGCGTATTTGATTTGGTAAGAATTCTCATAAAACGAAAGAAATTATTCACTTTTAAATTTGATTTGTCAAATATTTCTTAAAACAACTTAGAAAAAAATTATACTCTAAAAATGTAGAAGTTTTTTTTTTTTTTTTTTTTTATCAGTAAAATTTCTTATTTTTCGATTTTTTACGGGTTTTCACTTCGCCCGATTTTCACCTTATTGTTTTTGTGAGCGTCACACAAAATCGAAAACAAAATAGTTTTGAAGTAATTGATGAAAATATAAGTTGTTAGTGATTGTGTTATTGTTATATGATTTAAAAATGGAAACCATGGAAAGTAAGTACTTGTTAATTGAAAAGTTTCGCTTGTTTGTTTGATTTATTAACTTTTACTCTTATTGTCTTTAAACGTTAATTAATATAGATAGGCAATGTCCCAATTGGAAAAATTGGTCAACCAGTGAGACGTAAGAACCTAATTGCTGTTACCACAAGATTGATTTATAAATATATATAATAACCTATCATATAAATACTTTATTATATATATATATATATATATATATAATATATTATATAGAATTAACATAATATTTATATACGTATATTAATATATATATATCATTACTAGTGAGATATGTTTATATATCATTATACCGTATAATATACATATACTATATATATGTTTGATTACAAACCTATTTTAAAAATAAATATTAAAAGAAACACAGCTGAAGGGGAAAAAAAAATGAGTGATGAATTGAAAGGAAACCATTTGCTATATTTAACCGCTGAACACAGACTGTGGGATTTTTTCATAAATTTGACCGGAATTATTACGAAAGGGGGAAAGCAAAGGTTGCATTGATAGGGAAAATCTGCTAGAGTGGATAAACAAAATAAAAGGGCTGCACTAGAAAAAAAGGGTCTTGCCCTATAGAAGCTAGCGCCCTTGACAAGCCAAATCATGAAGAAAAACGAGGTGAGAAAGAGTTAAGTGAGGAATTTTTACTGCCAGCGAAATAATAAGTTGCCTGCAGACTACCTCACAAAGAATAGAAGGATCTACAAAATTCAAAGACAAACACAAAAAGAAAGATCTCGCACGGATACATCAAGGACACGATCAAGCAGAAAGATCTCCACAATCTGAAGTTAAATTTAATATTAAGGTTGGTGGAATCCAAGCTTGAACTTCATCAGACATGAAGGAAGCTATTTGAAATTGACTACGTGCAGATTCATCTATTCAATTCAAAGAGCTTAACGAATTTCACGATAGAAGATTATAAACTATTGAGTTGGAATTCCAGCAATTGACCAAATCCTTCAAGCTAAATCCTTAGAAGCAGAACTATTGTAGAAGGCGATATGGCCAGGGTTTCCACTTCCAACAGGAAGAAAATGTCGAAATAGTTAGAATCCAAGCTTAAATCTTAAAAGTGTCATAATTAGAATCAATAGAGCCAAAAAGCAGACCCTACAACCTGAGTATATCTGTAAACCCACCCCTTACACGGCTCCCGGGCCATTTCTGAAATCCAAAATTCATCAGTATAATTGAAGGTACATTATTGTGGTTACAGTTTCTGTAACTGTCGGTATGGAATGTTAAAAGGATAAGCCCCCATACAATGCAGATTACAGCTGGCGGGATGGATTTTTACACCCCCGCACCCAAGGGTGGAGTGACAAATGCAGTGCGCGTTCGACCGGCCTATGCGGAATCTAATTACGCCCCGGAGGTCCTGCCATACGGGCCACCACACACCAGCCCGGCTCATCATCAGTAAGGGCACCGATGCATTTTTTGCCGAGAACAACAAAGTCGATTGGGCAAAAGTGCTCTTTACTGACTAGTCATGAGAATAGTTGTCTATGTATACGCCTCGCGGACAGGCCGTGCTAGAGTGAATATTCGGACGAACCCGGCGGAGAGGTTCCGCGCAATTGCTAATGTGTTGCGTGCAGGTGTCCGGCTTATTTGAGGTTGGGTCAGCGATTATGGCGTCTTCTAGGCATATCTTCTCTCCCCCCTACGCGAGTTGCCCTACATCTTCCCGATGGGTGAGTCATCTACAGCCCCCCGCCGTAAGGTTTATCACGAGAACATCCCCCTCCGACGAAGCATATGTGCTGAACATATCCCCCTACATCCCAGTTTCCACTCTTTCAGTGCTAATGCAATGACAATGCCAGAGATCACACAAGGCCCCCCCATAAGTGGTTGGAACGACTACCTATAGACGTTTCAAATTACCCAGCGTTGGGAGTGGCAGACAGTATAGTCCGAAAACCTCACCCCAACAAACATTTGTGGGATATCCTGAAACGTCCGGATCCACAGCTGCAACTCCCTCACGGGACCCCATCCCGACCTGGCAGACCAATCACTTGCACGAGTATGGGTACATCACATGCCCAGTTACAATTCGTCCCATTCATCGGAGAGCATGCCAGGACGACTGTCAGGCAGTCATCCCGGTATGCAAGAGGGTGCATACACGGTTTGAGGGACAGACCCACAAACCCCCTTCTCCGTCGCCTTCTTAGCGTCAACCCTACTTTTCTTACCGTCTTACTTACTTGACCGTGTACTTTACATATGATAACATACTTACCGTACTTACTGACATACATACTTACCGTAGCGTACTTACTTACCATAGTACAGTTACGCACTTTCAGTATTACCGTACGTACACACTTTCTACCAACGGTAACTTAACTTACTTAGTAGTTAGTACTTAGTTGCCACTTACTTACCATTTACTGTCTACCTTACCGATAATTTTGACTCACGAAGTTACTTACATACCCGTACTTACATCATTACCCCTTACATACATAACTTGCCCTACATCCCATTAACTTATATTTACTTACCTATAGCTAGGGTTATTGATTCGAAAGACATTACTTACTTTCCGTACTTACTTACTTACCGTGCTTACTTACCGAACTTACTTATATATTACACCATACTTTTCTACTGTACTACTTGATTTACATACTTACCGTGACTGCTTTGTTGTCTGTACTTACCATACCATACCTTACATACTATATTTTACCTACTCTTACATACTTCTTTATCGCTTAACTGTACTTTTACTTTATTTACTATACCTTCCTCCACTTGACTTACTGAACTTACCCCGTACTGATATTACCTTACCACATTTACGTTACTTTGCTTTACTTAATCGTACTTATTTTACGGTCCTTATGATTATTATTTATATTTTATTAGTATTGTATTATTATGTATTATATTATTATTATTATTGTTATGTGATTATGCCATCTGATTGATTCTCTATTATTAATTATTCTTTTATGTGATTATTAATTATTTATTTAATAATATTTTATTATTATTATTTTAATTTATTATTAGTAATCACTCTTTATTTTATAATTATTATTAATTTAGAATTGTAGTTATTCTATTGATACAAGGTTCCATGATTTTGTTTTTCATGCGCAAAGTATTCATTTCTATTGATTTCACGAAGCAAAACGTCTTGCTTCAGGCTTGATGCCCCCGGCCCAATTCCAAGTGAAAATTTAAATATGGCGCAATTCAAGTAAATTAAATATTGACTTACAAGTAGAGGCTTTGAATATCTTTAAGTGATTAACTAAAAGCGTATCCTTAGTAGAGAAGCAGGTAGGCAATATATCATCGAAGTAGAAATGAAATACATTTGGACTATTGTAATTAACATTTTAATAACCGATCGAAGAACAATACTTAATTCGAAAAGTGTTGTAATATAATAATATTATATATTAATATGTATAATTCTATAATCTCTTCAACCTTTCTGGTGTGTCAATTAATTGAACTGAAATATCTTATCAAGTCAACTCGAAAGTATACAATATATTATAGCTTAGTGGACGTATATATTGATAGGTAGTATTGATACGTAGGTTAGGTACTTATATAATTTATAGTGATATATAAGGGTTTGTATTGTTATATGATGTATATATATTTAGTTATATTATATTTAATTGGTGATTTGTGATATTATATTAGACTTTGTCTATAACGTATAATTTTGCCGTATCTAAAATTAGTCTACAGGATAGTATATTATATTTTAGTAATATAATAATAGTATGTGTGTGTATATATATATCATATATATTATAATTATTATTTATGATGATTAGTTAGATTTTATTTGTTAGGTATAGATTGTAATACTTTGGGTTGGTAGAGTATTATTATAATAAGGGTGTTTAGTAGTTTTGTTTAAGGAAGTAAATATAATATGAGTGTAAGATATCGATTATCTTGTTGATTAACTCTCTCTGAAATGTGCCTTCAACTATAGGCATTCGTATCATATGTTGGTACAGTGCCACAGTGGTATGGTAAGCAGTTGCGTGTGCGGTGTTTGGTGCGCTTTACTTTTGGTGCCGGTGCGGTGTCGCGCAAACATGCGTTATGTGGCGTCGTGTGCGGTGCGGTGCGCAAGTTTAAAAATGTCGGTGGTGGGGTGCGGTCTTTGGTTGCTTCTTAGCTGCTGGTCGTCGTGTCGTGTGCGGTGCTCTACGAATTTACCTGTGCTCTGCCTAACTATATATATTATAATTATTTTTATGTTGTCAAGGTTGTCATAAAGTTACTATGTGACTTTTTACTTTAGCTTGAATACCAGTACTTGTAACTTTGTACTTTGTACTTGATATTATAGTAGTCTTAGGTACTGTCTTGTACTTTGTTCTGAACATATTCAAATCTAGGAGTACGTTTGTTACTTGTACTGTACTCTGAAAAAATGTACGTTGATACTCTCAATCCTTGATATATATTATATATAATATATATATATATATATATATATATATATATATAGTATATATTATATAATAATATAGAGTACTATATATTATTTTTATTGAGATATAATATTATTATTTTTATAGTATATGTTTTATGGTTTATTATTTTGTTTTTATTTGATTTATTTTAATATCTTTTTTATTGTATTAATTTATTTATCTGTTATTTGTTGCTATTAATAAATTCTCCTCTCTGCTTTTGTTTGATATGAAAGGAAAAAATAGGAAAAGGAAGACATACCGACTAGCAAAGATTTTACGGACCACTCATGGCTAGTTCTGTTAAGTATTTTTTTGTTTTATTTATTTGTGATCGTATATGATAAATTGCTTGATAATATCGTCTGGTACTTGTTTTTTTAAATAAAATATTAATTATTATTTTACCTATTTTAAGTAATATATGAGTTTGCTAATTTAGAACAGATCTATTTCTAAGCAGCAAACGCAATAGTTTGTTAAGAATATTTTGTTTACTTATTTGTCATGGATGTGCCACTGTTCTTTTAGATATGATGTGTTTTATGTATTTTTAACTATCTAATAGTGCTACATTGTTTTTGACATGTTTATTAAATTATATTATTTACTTATTTTAATGTGATTAAATGAATTTGCTCACAAAGAACAGATCTATTTCTAAGCAGCAAACATCATAGTGCAATATGTTTGTGAAATTTTTATTTTTTATTATTTCTCTAAAATGTGTAATGATCAAGCGAAACAACGTGTCAAAAATAAGACTAGAAGATAGAGAAGAAGATTAAGACAAAATGACAAATAGAGAAGAACAAGTAATTAGAAATAAAAAAAAAACTTACATGAAATCCGACTCTAGCAACGACTTACTAGTCACTCAAGGCTAGTCCCCTGTTAAGTATTTTTTGTTGATTTAATTTGTTGGATGTGTCTACTGTTTTAAAAGCGAATCTGTTATGTGTTTTTGAAAATTAAGTATATTATTTTACCTATTTCTATTGTAACATTTGAGTTGCTCAACTTAAGAGCAGACTGTTTCTAAGCAACAAATCATAGTCTGATAAGTATTTTCGCTTATTTCTTCTTGTGTTGGATTGTCACTTCATGTGACATCTGAGTTTGCTCACTTCGAACCAGTTTTCTGTTCTAAGCACCAACATCCATAGTGTGTTGGATATGTCCAATGTCAATGTGACATATGAGTTTGAACACTCAGAAGTCAGTTCACCACATGGCACCAAAACATCAATGGTGTATTACATGTGTCCACTGTCAATTAGTGACATATGAGTTTGCTCATCAGAACAGGTCCTGTTTCTAAGCGTCAAACAACATAGTGCTACAAGTGGTTGAAATTTTGTATTTGGATTATATCAAAGCTATTCACTACAGTTATTTAGTGTTATCTGATTAGATCACCGTCTTAGAACAGATTCGTTCAAATCAGTAAATGTCAAAGTTGTTAAAGGTCTGTTAGGTGTTGTTTACTATTTCACTCTTTGAATATAATACATGATATTGCTAACCTTAAACAGATCTTTTTCCAGCAGTAAATGTTGACTACTGGCGGTGTTATAAGTTTGTTAAATGTTGTTGTAGTATTATTTAACTTATTAATATGAACATTAGTTCACTGTCTTAGACAGATGATATTGTTCTAATGCGGTAAACACTCAAGTTTTTATGCAGTTTATTCACTGGTGATCGATTAGATAATCCGTCTTACGAGAACAGATATGTTCTATTTGTAACATTCAAAACTATTTATTACAGTTATTTTCATTAACGTTATTCATTACAGTTATTAGTAACAGATATGTTTCTATGCGGTGAAACATCAAAGCTTTTATTAGAGGTTAAGGCGAAAGTGAGATCTATGATATCACCATTTTAGAGCGGATACTTTGCAAGCCATGAACATAAAGGTTACTTACTACAAGCCGTAATTCTTTTAACGTGTATTTATAACTATTTTTCTAAATGATTCAATTTTTCAGTTTGAAATTTTAACAATATTTCAGGGAAAGAAAGGGAACGTGTTTTGAGAAAGTATATAAATCGAGTTGTATTGACGTTTAAGAGACCAATTTCCTTAACAATATTTATGTCTAACTTTATATTGAAATGAAGCGATTGTTAGCGTGTTCACGTTTCATAGAAAGACTATCCACTTCTCGATTACATCGTAAGTGAAGAAATTCTTTGCTATATTTTGTTTGAAATGTTTAACACAAGTTTTATGCCCATTACTTCGTGTACAGTATCATTTAAAATTCATATCTAAAGAATTACTTGAAATCAATGTTGTCCAATTGTTTGCTATATTAAAAACTTCTAGTAGTTTTCTTCCAATTCTTCTTTCTAACGAGGGCTCTGAATGAAACGGTAGGTGCTCGTATGATGTTTTACCTCTCAATTCAGAGATTAATTTGGTTGCCCTTCTTTGAAATTCTTATTCAATTTTTTCTATGTCTTTTTTGAGGTATGGACTGCGTATTCCAGATGAGGTCTAACTAAGTTTTATGGAGAGGAATTATTATAATTTTATATTTATATTCGTAAGTTGTCACAATAATTAATAGAGTTATTTGTCTTTTTTTTAACAGCTTCAGCACAATGTTTTGAATTAGTTTATAATCCTATAAATTAATCCTTCCTAAATCATTTTCCTCACTGACATACTTTGACTAACTTGTGTCATCTATTCTTGTTAATCATCAATTCATGTGTTCCTTACTGCAAATGTATAACCTTACATTATGGTATTAATTTTCATTTGTCATGCTTTGACGCAATTACAATCTTTGTTCAAGTCACTTGGAGTAAATTGATAATTCTTTCGTCCACATACTTAGAAATACCTGTTGGTGGATAGAGAGATAAGAGATATAAATTAATGAAAAAGCGTGTAACGTGTTTTTCTATCTCAAGGGTAAATAGGGAAGATGATTAGAAAATTATAGGAAAAAATAGAAACGAACTTAACCAGTCATAAGAAAGGCAAAGAGAGAGTGCAGAAATTAATTAGCCAAGGAATTTCTGCTTCTCTTTCTGCTGCTCTTTTAGCTTTTATAAATTTTTAAAAGTAAGAATAGGGCAACTGGGAGAATAACAGATTGATTGAAAATTTAGTGAGCTCAGATCACCAGTTGGTCCACTCTTGCAATGCTGCTTTTTCGCGTCTGACTTTACAGTGGAAAGTTGAGCTAATAGTTTGGAGACTAATATTTCTTGTATTCATGTAACAAATAGAGTTATTCAAGTTTGAATTTGAGTTAAAAAGATATTAAACTTTTATTAGACCAATATTGAATCCAGGTAAAGTGCGGCTGATGGATATATGGTGAGATTCTGACAAAGGGTAGTAATGCAAGCATTGCAAAGGCACTGATTTGATTTTTAAGCGAATCTATAACATGGTGAGTTACAGATGACTGGAAAACAGCAATGTTGTGCCTATTTATAAGAAGGTAGTAAGGGAAGATTTGGGAAATTAAAGGCCAGTTAGCTTAACATTCTTCTGGTTGTAAAGGTTCTGAACAAGTTACTGAAAGTTCAATATAGAGAATATTATTATAGAAGAATAACAAGGTATTTGTATTACTCCCAGCACGGTTTCAGAAAAGTAGGTCATGTCAGACAAACCTTTTATGAATTTAATGGAATACATTACTGACTGCATTGACCGAGGAGATCCAGTTGATCTTGTAGTATTAGAACTTAGTAAAGCTTTTGATAAGGTTCCACCACATAAGGCTGATGAAAAAGTTATGCAATGTGGTTATAGGTGGAGTGTGTACATGTTGACATTAAAGAGTGGGTTGCAAAATTAGAAAACAGTGTGTTACACAATGGAATAATCACATGGGAAAATAAGTGAAGAGTGGTTCAACCACTAGGGCTTCATTGCTGGCGGCCATCTACTTGTTCCTGGCATATATAAATAAATGAATTTTAGAAAGTTAGTAAATGCAAGGTTCTAATTTGCAGATGATACTAAAGGGCCACCTCAGTTAGGAATAGTGTAAAGATGCAAAAGATTCAAAAATGATCTTTGATAAACTTCTTGGGTGGGCAGATAAGTGGCAAATGAATTTTAATAGTAAATATAGTGAGGTTCTCACCTAGGTTACCTCAAATAAAGTTTAACTACGATATGAAAATGGGGATTGGCTTGAGTCTGTTTACTAAGAGGGAACCAAGAAAAAGATTTAGTGTGATTATACCAGTAATTTGAAAGTAGCTAATCATGTTTGGAAGGCTCGAAATAAAGCTAATAAGAATGCTGGGCAATAAAAATCGCAATGTTGTTCCAAAGCAAATGGAAGTTAAATAATTAACCTGTTATAATAGCTATGTTAGGCCAGTAATAGAGTATGGTGCACAGTTTGGGCCTTATTTAAAGAAAGACTTAGGATACTGCTAGAGAGAGTGCAACGTAGAGAACAAGGATGATTTCTGGGTTTTGAGGTTATGAGCCATAGAGGCTGAGGCAGTTAGGAATGTTTTCTGTAGAAGCGATTTTCTGCAAAAAAGGGGACATGCTACAATCTACATAAATATTGTATATCTATTGGATAATTACAGAGACAATAAATTTTTCATAGTCCTAGTAGAACATGGACAGGTGCCCAGGGGGCTGATAAGAAAATTAAGAAGAAGCATGCCATCTTGATATAGTAAAGCATGCATTCAGTAATAGAGTTGTTTCAATTTTGGAATGGTCTGCCAAGGTAAGTTGTTGAAGTGTGACCTGCGAGTTGCAAATTTAAGAAAAGGGTTAGATTCCGTTTATATGGATGGGTGGGTATCATATATATATTGACGAGCATAGTTATAGTTATTTAGTTATAGTTAGTTAATTTAATGTTAGATGACATGTGTGACATAACTTAGTTATTAATGCATGTTGATGGTTTGTGTTTTCAACATATTCTATTATTATATATTATATATATATATTAGCTATATATAATAATAATA
>JABUQX010038692.1:0-15000 GCA_015478945.1 Trachelipus rathkii
GGATGTGTCTTGATTGTGTGTGTTCGCCACCTCTATTTTGGTGGTGAGCTTGGATTTTCTGGTCACATTTCCGGAACCTGCAATGGTCGATACGTCCAGGGAAAAGGATATGTGGTTGGCGGGGTTTGTACGTCTCTGTTCTGCTGCTATGGTACCGTGAGTTCCGTCTGCTTTTAAAGGCAATCTCTGCTGTTCTGGCCTTCTTTGCTGGTCCTCGCGCCCTTGCTTACACCATCGCTGCAGGGAGAGGATTTTGTGTCCGGCGTCTGTTGAACCCTGTGTGCTTCTTGCCTCTCCGTGTGTCAAGGTACATTCTGTGCGCCATCATATAGAGACTACTGGCCTCTCCCACTTTCGCTCGTGCTCGGCGTCTGCCTCCTGACAGCTCAAGGTAGCCAAGGCGGAGTTTGAGCACATGCTCAAACTTGGTCATCGTCCGCCCTTGCCATAAAGTCATGGTTCCTCCTCACCTCTCCACATGGTCCTCTAATAGGTATTTCTGATTGAGGCTGTGTGGAGTATTTAAGTTGGCTCTGAACTCTTGCATCAATACCTAAGATGCGTCTACCCTCGGTATCCCGCATACATCCAGTTCTTTCACCTCGAATCTGGCAGGTAAGAGCAATCTTTTTCCAAAACTGGATCTTAATAAGTAGCTTACCACCAGAATGCCAGTTAGCAGTGAGATGGACTACCGAAGACGGCCATTACATCACCACTTTTTGGATTCTTTGATGTATACCAGAATGGGTCCGTTTTTGGGTTTGCGGGGTGCAGCGATCAAGATCTTTCCACCGCTTCATCGATGACGTTCTTAGAGGTCTCTCTTTCGCTTTTGCTTATATCTCGATGACCTCCTCATAGCTTCCTCTTCTCCTTGCACAGAGACCATGAAGTCAGCATTTACGTTGCGCGTTTTTGACAGCTGTGGAAAATATTGCTACGGCATTTCTTACTAATTGGGTGGCTTGTTTTGGTGTTCCTTCTTCTATTGTGACTGACAATGGCTCCCAATTTCGTTCTCATCTTTGGCGTGATTTCATTCGCACCTTCCCTAGGCCTGTCTCTCAGAAGCAGCTTCGTCAGTACCTCGGTATGCTTTACTTCTATCATCGTTTTCTCAAATCGGGCGCTGATATTCTTCGACCCCTCACCGCTCTCATCCGCCCAAAGCACCGAGGCAGTTCTACAAAAGTGGACTGGTCTGATAGAAGCTTTACGGCTGCTTCTTTGAAGCTTCCAAAGAAGCACTCGTTTCTGCCACACTCTTAGTCCACCCTCAGGACTCAGCTCCGACCAGAGTTCAGGTAGATGCCTCCGATTTTGCTGTCGGAGGTGTTCTCCAGCAGCACCTGAACGGAGTGTGGTCTCCTCTCGCCTTTTTCTCTCGCAAGTTGCAACCTCCTGAGACTCGCTACAGTGCTTTTGGGAGGGAGTTACTTGCGATGTATCTCGCCGTCCGTCATTTCCGCTACTTTCTGGAGGGTCGTGAGTTCCACATACTCACTGATCACAAACCACTTACCTTCGCTATGGTCTCCAGAAACGAACGGCATTCTCCTCGAGAAGCTCGTCACTTTTGAGTATGTCTCACAGTTCACCACTGATGTCAAACATATTTCAGGTGTCGACAATTTCACTGCTGACGCTCTCTCCCGCATTGAAATCGACGCGATTTCAGCCTTGCCCAACATCGACTACGACGCTATGGCAACGTGCCAGACTACTGAGGATCCTGCGCTTCCACAAGATTCTTCTCTCAAGCTGGAGTGGCTCCAAATCCCTGGGATAGAGAAGAAACTTCTGTGCGATGTCTCTCAGGGATCTCCTCGTCCTTTCGTACCTGCATCGTTCCGTAAGGCTGTTTTCCTCAATCTTCACACTCGCTTTCCCACCCTGGCATTGAGGCTTCACGCAAACTGGTTGCTGCCCGTTTTGTGTGGCCTGATCTGAATGCCGACGTGGCAACTTGGTGTCGCACTTGTCTTCCCTGCCAGCGTTCTAAGGTCCACCGTCACAACCAAATCCCCGCTAGGCACCTTCTTACCTCCTGGTGCTCGCTTTGAACGTGTCCACATCGGCATCGTTGGACCTCTGCCTCCCTCCCGCGGTTAAGAAAATACATTCTTACGTGCTAGATCGGTTCACACGATGAGACCGAGGCTTCCCTCTCTCTGTCGCCAACGCGGAATCCATAGCTTTAAAGCTTTCCTTAGCACATGGATTTCGCGCTTTGGTGGTGCCGAGCTTTCTGTACAACGAACAAGTAGAACTTATTGAATCCCCTTTTACATGGAGGGATTTTGATGAATCTTCTTGGTTCAGAAAAGATTCACACGACTTCTTTCAATCCAAAAGGGAACGGCATTATTGAACGTTTCCACCGTCAATTAAGGCTTCTCTTCTAGCTCAGCCCAATCCGAAAAATTGGACTGACGCTCTCTCCCTTTCGTAATGCTTGGCAGTTCGTCCGCAGTTAAAGGTATCTGCACTGTTCGGCTGCTGAATTTAGTGTATGGTTCTTCCTCTTCGTCTTTCCCGGTGACTTCTTTTCACAGTTTTCTCCTCCTTCTACAGCCGACCGCTTGCTTATCCTTACCGCCTTGCTTCGTCGTGGAGACCAATTCCTTCTCGTCCACACAAGGTGCATTCCATCCTAAGGACCTTTCTTTCCTGGCACTCATGTCTTTGTTCGACATGACTCCCACCGCAACGCTCTCCAACCTAAGTACGATGGACCTTTTCCAGTGATACTTAAGGAAAGGAAAATTCTTCACGATACAGGCGTCCCACACGCACAGAAGTCGTTTCGATCGTCGCCTTAAGCCTGCTTTTCTTCGAGGCAATCCTCTTCTGTTCTCGACTCCACTCTAGCGCCTTTAGCCTTTTGTTTTCAAATTTTCTCCTCTTCAACCTCGTTCTTTTAACGTTCCTATTTCTCCTTCTGCATCTCTCTTCCTCCTCCTTCTCCTACTCCTCATCCTCTCCCCTTTTTTTCCTGATCCCTCCTTATCCTCCTTCACTCCGCCAACTCAGCACCAAATACGTACCGGCTCAGACTCGCACCGCACGGTCATCGTTCAAACTTGCCTTCCTCCCACTCCGGCTCAGGATTCTTCAACCTCCAGTCCACCTCAAGGGCTAACTTTAAAACGACAATCATGCAAGCGTTCCGACTCGCCCCCCGATCACGACAATCGCAAACAGGGAATGCTGCCCAGACCCAATCTCAATTCAAGTCTCCTTACTAGACTAATCGAGCAGAGGTAGGCAACATCGATGGCCGGCGCGCTATTTGATAGGGCATCGTGGCTCCTTTAAGCACTGCAGGGGAGTAACTAGGTGTGATGGAGGTCATAAATGTACCTCTAATAATAGCACGCAATATTATAAGCAATATTAAAATGACCTCTATAATAGAAGCAAAATTAAATAAGACAAAATAAAATTACGCACTGTAATTTATAGACTGTGTTCAAAAATCTATCGGAAATTATTTGAAATGGCAATACTTTGTTTACGCTTTTCTAACTGCCATATATCTACGCAAGCGAACAGATTTTTGTGATGTTATAATTGAATTATTGAAAGAAATAAACATTGTAATAATTTCTTTATTGAAAACAATTTATTCTGTTTTATGCGGTGAGTGCAGTGACCCAAAAATATTTAATATATTATGTATAAATTAAAATAATTAAGTAGGCAGATGTAGGCCCTATTAGGAGCCCCCAGGTGTAAAGTGACTTATAGCAATTTCATTATATTTTTTACCATCTGTTCTTAGTTAGTTTATTCATGGTAGAAAGCTTTGGGTTAGACATAAACCAAAGCCTAATTCCTCCTCAAGGGCTTCCTAGTAGGGAATCTACGGCCAATTTTCTAAATTTTACTATTGTATATACTTTTACAAATGCAAGTAGGCCGATGTAGGCCCTACTTGTTTATATTCAAATTTACTTTTATTTTATTTATTTGTCATTATCATTATTTATATATTATTATATATTGTTTTATCGTAATTAATTTATTGCTATAATTTTTCTTTCCCAGGATATCTGGGGTTCAAGCTTCAGGCTACCTTCTTGTACAAACTGAAATTATAAGCTCAATCTGCTCCTGTGTTTAACATCCTTACAAAAGAAGTTCTGTCTGAATAGCAATTACTACAGCAGAGCTTCAATATATATATATTCTAATATATATATATATATATATTATATATTATATATATATATATATATATATTATATATTATTATATATATATATAATATATATATATATATATATATATATATATATATATTATCATCAATTTATATCTTCCTTTTTTTTCCCCAAGACTGGGGGTAAGGTGCGTGACATGCATCGGAAAAGAAAATAGTAGAAGAAATGATACACAAGACGATAAAGAAAGTCTTAGCCTTACCTGCCCTCTCTATACGCTTATTAGTGAGACACGCCGCAAGTCCAGAAAATCCACCCTAGAGCTTCATTGGGACTGCTTATTCGCGACGACCCTTGCTAGGTAATCAATCGTCAGTGTGGGTTCAAAATCCCTTCAGCCCCGGTGGGCACACCATACCCCTACAAACCCCGCCATTCTCTCCTATCATGTACCTTTCTTCTCGCCTCTGCCAAATTCACATTTCTCCCCTGCAGACATTCCTTTACTGATTCAATCCACTTTTTCTTCTGTCTCCCAGCCGGTCGATTCCCAACACACTCACCCTTATACATCCGCCTAACCAACCGACTATCATTCATAATTTCCACATGACCAAACCATCTCAACGTACTTTCATTTATTCTCTCATTTATCCCTTTCTTCACACTACACAACTGCTCTAAATACGTTTCATTCTTCATTTTATCATTCTTCTCACACCTAACAGCCCCTAAGATTGTCCATCTGAAACACATTGAACTTTAGATCTATACTTCTTATACCAGACCATAGTCTCACTACTATACATTAACACAGGTAACAACATACCCTCATGTAAGACCCTAGTGCACTTAAGACTTAGTCCTTTCACATCCATCAACGATTTAATTGCACCAGCCACCTTCCTGCTATTCACAACTTTCCTACTTCACTCTGCATCATCCGTTCCCTTTTCATCCAACATATATCCTAAATATTTAAACTCAGACACTTGTTCCAGCTGTTCACTCATCTAAGGCATAACTTCACACGAGGACTGTCCTGCACTCACAACCATACCTTACCTCTTATCCTACGTTTACTTCAACCCCTCCTTTTTACACACCATGGCGCCAATCTTTCTACCAATCCTCTCAACTCTCTTCAGATTCACCAAAACAAAACCAAATCATCCGCATATAATAGGTAGGTATGGCACCCTCCCACTCACCTCTCTTCCATTCTCCATCTTCCTAACACCATTTCCTGCCACTCTTACCCCCATCTCTATAATTCTTTCATACCCATCAAAATAGAACAAGATTGAAATAACAAGGAGACATAAACACATCCCTCCCTCACTCAGATATTAATATAAAAAAAAAATATATATATATATATATATATATATATATATATATATATATATATATATATATATATATATATATATATATATATATATATATATATATATATTATATATATATATTATATATATATATATATATATTATATATATATATATATATATATATATCTTAAAAAGTCATTAATTAATAGAAATTTTGGGCATTAATTCATTATCTCTTTAGTAAAGTTATGTGGACCTAAAAAGGTCCTTTGGTCGAAAGTAGTTATTGAGAATGATTAACCTCCAAATCCGTATAGAGTTCTTCCTTGTCGTTTAAGTGTCCTCCGCTTGCATCTTTTATGTCTTTACGGTATTTTACCATATAGCATTTGGAGATTAGATTCATTGAAAAAGTGGTGTATTTTTTTATTCTCAAAAGCAAGCGAAAAAAAAAATAGTTGAAACCAAAAAATGTTTTACTGTAACTCTGAGTCAGAGTCGAAATTTTGAATTTGACTGCTGGAGTCGGAGTCGGAGTCGAAAGTTTTTGTTTGAGTAGAGTCCGGAGTCGGAGTCGAAAATTTTTGTTTGAGTGGAGTTGGCGGAGTCGGAGTCTGAAAATTTTTGAAGTTTAAGTGAGTCGGAGTCGGAGTCGGAGTTCGGAGTCGAGTCGAAAATCCAAATTTGAATTTCAGGGAGTCGGAGTCGAGTCGGAGTCGAAAAATTTATTTTACGACTCCGCAGCCCTGGTATTTTCTCTTGGTACTAAATTTTGAAGGAAAATGCCTAATATAATATTTTTGTATGTTTTCTTTTACTTTTTTGGCGGAAAATTTTCCCGCGAAAGGTACACTGCACACACACACAAAATGGTTCGAAAATTATAACATTGGATTGAAGTACTATAATTTTAATTATATTTATACTATGATATATATATATTCAATATATATATATATATATTATATATATATATATATTTATATATATATTATATTATATATATATATAATATACAAACTATAAAATATAACGCATAATCTGTATATATATATATATATATATATATATTATATATTATATTTATATATATATATATATATATATATATTATATATTCATACTCCCAGGTGGGCTTTCGCCCTGTCAGTCAGACAGTAATATTCCCTTCTGAACTCAGAAGAAAGAAGAATAACTGGGACTAACCAAAGTAAACTTTGGGCTAAAACTGACAGAGCGAAAGCACCTCACCTGCGCATATTATATATATTATATTTTATATAGTATATATATATATATATATTATATATATATAATTATATATATGAGATATTCTAATACATTATATAGATAATATATTAGGATTCTCATGTAATTATATATATATATACAGTGATGGGCAACGGTACATGAAAATTGGATTGGGCCGATACGGTACATCGGTACTTCGAAAAATAGCTTGGGCGATACCAGTACTCGGTACTTTGGTGAAAAGCTTCTGGCGAATCATCAGGAAAATTCGAGTACTAGTATCGCCGGTACAATCGACATCGATTACATTTTCATATATGTAGGAAAACAATACTGATAAATGGAATTTCAATAAATTGTTCATAATATTACTATTAGCAAATAGATTTTTATGGTGTTTTCTGTTGCTATCTCTTTAGATTAATTTAAATATATAATATATATATATTATATATATATATATATATTATAATATATATATATATAATAATATATATATATATTATAATATATATATATTATTAAATATATATATATATAAATAAAAGTATATTATGTGAATTCAAATGAATATATGCAAGAATGGTAAAATTGGCTTAATAATGGCAATTTTTTAATTATTAATTTGTTCGTAATAAAAGGTGTCTTAATTAAATCGGTAAAGAGTTAATTTTGCAAATCATCATAGGTAATCGCGTGTGAACACTATGCGAATTTCTCATTACCGTTCGAATTTTCAATTAAACCGTGTAGTTTCGATGCTTGAAATTGCAAATTTTTATTGGCAAGAAATATTATGTAGTTTTCATTGAACCGTCATCACTAGAAAATCCAAACGTTGAAGCGCGCATCTACTTGATGGACGTGGAACGCGCCGCAGTTCTGTTAGCGGGGAATAAGTTAGCGATGTCCATCAGCTTGTTTTAATTCGTTCAGAGATCCGGCTGAATCCGATTCGAAACCATATAAATCCTCCATGAAGTACATATCACATTTATGTGTAATATTAAATATTCATTTGCTACTATTGTCAGCCAACTAAATTATGAATTTCGAAGATAATATGACACACTACTCTGTTGGGGATCGGTATTCCAGTATAATCGCACAACAGTCAGCGGAGCACTTACGAATGTAAAATCGTGTGTCTTAGCACAGCTATTTAATTGTAAAATCCGATAACACTATGCCAAATAATATGTATACAACCCAGAAACTGACGGATATGGTTGAGCGTTTATTCTTGAAGACAAGAATGTCCACAGAGCTACGGAGGTGTTATACGACGGAGACATATCCAGAATCGTTTGGAACCTGCAAATTCCACCAATAATGTAACAAGATTTGTACACAGGTTTTCAAAGAATATAAGGTTCCGCCCAGACTAACCATCTCGCCATCCAAGTCTAACCTTTCCAACCCCTGTACCCTTTGACATGGAAGTTTGACTTTCTATTGTATACCACGGAACACTCAACAACCTACTTACGGCAGACAGGAACGGCACGGTGCATTCTACATATGTACAACATTTTTCATTACAGAGCACACATTGTGCACGGTCTGCATCTCGGCTATCCCGGACGTTGGTTGTAGTTCGTAGTCCAAATGTGTTCCATGTTTGACAATAAACTTGACGGGCAGCTCCGTATTTTGTGGACGGATGAGGCCAGGTTTACCAATATTGGCACGATTAATTGGTGGAATTATCGGTACTGGGACCGAGGAAAACACCGCATATCACCTACAGCACGCGACACCAGGTAGTTTACTCCATAAATGTGTAGTGTGAACTGCTAGATAATGTACTGATCGGGCCGGACATTTACCATAGAAACCTAAATAGCGAATGAAATCAAGAATTTCTGGACACTACTTTGTCAGACCTTCCTCGTGACGTACCATTACAGACACGTCAAAATTTTTGTACTACCAGCATGAAAGGATGCCCAGCACATACAGCAAGAGGCTGTGCAACATCATTAAACGTAACATCAAATCCCCGGTAGGTTGATAAGGAACAATGGTGTCCTATTCCGTGGCTCCCTAGATCACACGGACTCCTTACTCATAACTGGAGTATTACCTGTGGGGCTACTTGAAGAATTGTGTCTACGGTGGGTACACAACACCGATAGCATCAGTTAATTAACTTCTTAATCGAATCACTCTATAAACGCTTGTCCGATAGTCAATCTCCGAAAATATCAATTGGGCAACATAACAAGGTGATCAGACGGGCTGAAATACTTGCGTATGGACATTAAGAGACAGACTCAATTGCGCGCACCTCGTATAATGTATACATGCAAATATACGATGAAGAATGTACTACATAACAGAGGTACTACATGAAGGATTTCTTATAACTATATTCCGAAATATACTTATGTTGGACTCTGTAAATACAGGATAAGTGTTACAGAGTTTATATACTAATCAATTTCTGTTATAAAATCATAACCTGTTCAATCGTAACTAACTATTAACTATTTTTTTTCTTTATTGTTGTTTTTTTTTTATTTTATTTTTTTATTATTTCTTTTATTTTTTTCATTTATTTTTTTTTATTTCCTTTCAGTTGCCCAAAACAAGTTAAATGGAAATATACTATTTAATATCGTGTATAAACATTTTGTGTTTTATGACATATATAAGTCCAATAATAATGCTTTTTGAAAAAAAAATTCTATGCATAGAAAATATTTAATAGGAAAATTAATAACTCCTCTAAATGGAAAATAAAATCCCAAAAACTGCCTCATTTCAGAACCGAAAAAAATGACACAACATACCTGTCTTTCCATACAAGGTGCCAAACCTATTGAACAGTGCTTTGTTTTATACATTTAATGAGTAATATTGCGTTAGTCTGATTTTTCTCGAGTCATTTCCATGCAAAAATAATGTCCTTTATGCTCTCGGGAAAAGGTCGAAAATTCCTAAATCAAGTTATGTTAGATTTAAATTCACGGGGAAGCGAAAGGGTTAATAGTTACCATAATATAAACGTACGTAGGCTGTATATGGGTGGTTTCTCTGCCCCTCATTACGATTTCTATAACCTATTACAAACTAACATTTGTTTGGTAACTAATTACGTGCAGCAGCATCGTATTTTTCCGCGTGTATTGAGAGGTAACTACCATTTGAATCGAGAATGCTTGTTCCTATGAACCTCTAAAATAATTTTTTTTTGGCCATAATAATGCAATTTTAAATTATCGGCAACCACACGGTTTTACTGAAATATTCGAAGGTTCATGATGCAATTCGCATACAGACGACCCTCTTTATTCCTACAAGAATTTTTCTAAATAATTGACTATTCATTTACGAGAAATATTACCGTTGTTGCACTATTTAGCATGAATACCACCAGACACACACATCACACACACACACACACATTATCTTACAACCACTGTTTCTTTTTCTTATTCAACACACTCTCACACACACTACCACATCACACACACACATCTCAGGTCACACACTTTTTTTTTTTATTATGTTATTTTTTATTACACACACATATATTATATATATATTATTATTTAATTACTTATATATATACATATATTATATTACTATATTATATATTTTATATTATATTATCTATATTATTATATATATTTATATATTATATTATATTATATATAATATATATATATATTATTTTACAGATTACCACCCACTCACAAGCTGGGCCCTTTTCAAGGAGGGGGCCAGAAAAATCTAAAATACATGAAAACCCACCCAAGCCTAACGCAAATCTCTTAGTTGAGCGCAGACGGGTTTTTAAGAGAAAGGAAGATTAAATACACCTAGTTGGAAAAAACAAGAAAATTGGCAAGGAGTTCTAACACTATTTTCTTTTTAGAACAGTAAGTGGCTGGTCAAAAGAAGGAGCACTCTAACAACGAACGAGTCTGGGATTTTTCGGATGCTCACTGCAAAATTCTCAATGCGAAAGCAATGGCACCTTCCTTGTATTACGAGGTGCAGACGCAGTGGAGGTGGATATGCGAGCGGCCAACTCCCCTGAGCATCTATCCGTATTGTATGTACCTATAGAAAAGTAGATAAAGTTAAAGCGCCCAACGTTAGTCACGTTCGCAGGGATAGAGGGTCCAGAAGTTTGAACAGTAATTGGGTTGGAAAACCAAAGTTAATAAGTCTCTTAGACCTCAACTTAATCAATAAAGGGTGAGCCGGAGCCCCCCCAGATGTGAGAACTAGTACTATTCCATAGCAAGGGCGAATTAAGGCCCTTATATAACTGGCGTAGCTGTGCAGAAGAAAAAAATTTCCCCGCAACCTGAACAGAACTCGCAGCTTCTTTGAGGGCCACCTTAGCAACCATTGTGATTGAGGTTCAAGATATTTTTCTTGTTTATGTTCAACCAAGAATTTTATTTTTGTCAACAGGTGAGACGTTAGAAATCCCCGTCGAAAAAAAAAGGAAAAGTTAGGAGGTGTTGTTTGAAGAGAGAGAGATGGTATATTTGGATGTTGAGTTTTCTTATTGTATGCTGAATTTCATCAAGGTTTAGCGGTGGCCCCACCGAGAAATCCCTTCCAGGTCGGCAAAGAATAGAAATCGAAAAGCTGAAAGAACGTAGAGGCTTAACTCTAGCAGTGCATTAAATGAGGATTATCAGTATTTGAAACGAAGTCGGAGAAGAATGGAAGAGTTTGAAGTCTCGTCGGCAATTGTAGAGTGAAACAGAGTTAGAAGTAATGCTGAGGAGTTCGTTGTTATGTGATGAGAATAGTAATGATATTATTAAGTTGGATATAATATACTATGTATTACTTGTGAGTTATCAGCATAATTTATATCAGGAAAATGGTATGAAGATAGTCGCCTCCATCAACTTGTATGTGCTGCAAGTTAAGGAGATGGGTCGATAAAAAATCTTGACAAGAGTATCAAAGAGAAGGAGGAAACCCAAATGGAAGGTGAGCTTTAATGAGTAGTTGTACGTCATGCCATTACTCCGATCAAAAGCCTCTGATATGTCGATGCGCCACCACCCAAGACTCCCCATATTCCCTAAGGGCAGAAGACCATTAAATCAGTTTAGATAAGGATAGTATGTCACCAGTTGATCCTCTGAGCGTCTGTAAAGCCATACTGGTGATTTCTGAAAGAATGGTGAATGAGATCCAGTATTTACCAGGAAATGAGAGTTAAGAAGATGTTTCATAAGATTTTAGAATGAATAACAAGTGAAGAGCTATAGGTACGGTAAGTTTAGTAAGGATCAGAAGCGGGCTACCCTTTTTTTCGTGGTATTGGCGGATCATATTAATGTCGCCGCTTCCAGCTATCTGTATGTGAAATGGTACTAGTATTAAGGCATGAGGTATAGAAGTTGAAACGAGGACAGGGGGCCAGCTCGGAAAGAAGCACTCTCTCTCAAAACACGGGGAGGAATGCCATCCGGCCACTAGCCTTCCTGTGAAGTATAGATCTCTAGAATGCTCCATGCATCGTCCGAATCAATGCGTAATTACGGTGGTAAGACATGTCAATGAGGAAGATTCTAGAGGAGATAGCCAAGCAGGACGGTAGGAGATGCCCTGGAATCGTGTCCCTATGGGTAGATATTAGAAGAGAAAATGGAGGCCGAAGAGATTAGCCTATTCAGTAGGAGAGTTAGCTAAAGTACCGTCAGAGCGAATAAGTGGAGGGAACAGGCAGTTATTTAGATAAAGATTATTTAGAGATGTTCTTTTGGGCAAGAGGTCCAGGATATTTGTATCAGTAGGAGAGCCAAGTAAGGGTTGTAACGCACTTTCTTTTGGTGAAAGCGCGCTTAGCCTGGCGAATAATGAGCCCTGCAAACGATTCCGAGCAGAATGAAATTAGTAAGAGTGATAGGGAAGAACGGAGAGTTTTTTCCCATGCCCACGATAGCAATGTCCTCTCTCCTGAATGGAAGCAAGAACATTTCCAATCGAACCATGATTTTGTGAGAAAATGATTTAGTTGAAGATGGAATGAACCCGCTCATTCCCCATCGACGTTACAAGCCCCTAGCCTTTTCCAGGGGCGTGAGCGGAAGCCATCCGTCCGAGTCAAAAGTCATAGATTCCTTCCAATGTTATTTATGTTTTTCAAAGTAAATCTGACCGCATCATATCGCCCCGACATATGTAGCCCGATTAATAGTGTGCTCTCAGTCATTAGTTCGCTTCATGGGCATTGGTGTTGAGATTTGCTGGCGTGTGTGATTTTTGTATATGAAGTTTTTTTGTATATATTTAATGCAGCTATTATTTATTAGATTGTGGTCAGAGTTACCGTGAGATATGGATGGAAAATGGTAAGTAATTATACTCTGAGAAGGATTTGTGGTGAGAGGACATTTAAATCATAGCGTGTTTCAACAAGAATTGGTTTAGCGACGAATCTGGTAAATCATGTGTAGGTTCTTTAATTAACTGTTCCAGATCGTTTAGAAATATCTGAATTGTTTTGGCCTTCCTCTCCGCCTTCCTGATCAGTATGAAGAGGATGAACTGCCAACCATTTCAGGTGTCGATGTTACGTTGAACATCCCCTAAAATAGAGTATCTCTAGCATTTGGATGGGGAAGGGAAAGCTAACAGTTCTTCATGAAAGTGTAAGATATTCAAAAAGGAGGTGAAAATCTGTTCCGTTAGGGGACAGTAGCAGAAACACAAGATAATGTAGTAGTAGGGGAAGAAAGAATTTTAAAGCCAAATAGACCATCGAATTTAGGAGAGTCAAGATTCTCAATGAACGTGTTACGGGGTGTTAATGTTATATAGGCACAGACTCCACATTTAGTCTGAAATTATAGAAAAAGTTATAGTTGTGAGATATTAATTTATTTGAAAAAAGAATCCTGGCTACTGGGTCTCAGACAGATAATAAATTTAGTAGAGAGTAGCGAGGTTGATATGCCACAGATTCATGGTTAGCTTTCAGGCACGGACGTTTGCAAAGTCAATAGAGAACCCCAGCCTGCGCCCACCAACTACATCTTTCTCTGTCCCAGTCATGTCGACTGGACACCTCCGCAAATAACACGTACACAATCGACTTACACAATAGCCCACTGCCAAAGCCCAACTGGATTGGCTTTCTGAAAAACCTGTACCCACACAACAAACACACAACACCCCCACAACACACAGATCTCGAACAGAAAAAAAAAATGATATACGATACAATAAAGCAATAAAATTCTAATTAAAACTTAAAAAAATAAATTATTTTAAATTATGTTTTATCAAATGAAACACAGAAACTAACTACTAATTAATAGCTAAAAGGCGATAAATATGTAACAGTATTATTATAAACCTTAAAAGTTAAAGATCCACACAAACAACACACACTCGCACAGCTACGAATATTTTACGAACTAGAATGCTAAGCCTCAGTATGTATAGATTAAAGACGTTGTATAAATTTAAGTACGTAAATTTAAAAAGCTATAAAAGGTAAAACACGTGAAAAACTTATCTTAATTAAGGTTCCGGGTCGTGCGAAAGATTAGGTTATATGTATTTTCCATCTGAAACCGTTCTTGAAGGCGTTTATATCGTAAAAGGAATTTATTTTTAATTATAAACTAACTAATTTACTAATATGATATTAAAATACCGATGCATTTAAAACAAATATTAAAACATCATTAAAAAATATATATTGGTATAGTATATATAGTATATATTATATATATATATATATATTAATATATATATATATATATAATAAAAATCACCACCAATAATTTTTCTATCTTCGGGTAAATTTTTTTATATATCGTATATATATTCTAGTATATCTATCCATCCTTATATTAAATTTAAAAAAAAATTAAGAAATTAAAAAATTTCTAGAGCATTAATAAATAGCATTGTAAGCAACTTTAGATGCTCACAGAATGAATGCATGGCACATGGAACGAGGTAAATGAATGCATAGTTTGTGACAGTGAAGTCTTTCCCTCCCGTGGCCCATCGATGAAATTCAACCGCGTGAGTATCTGGTAAATTAAATTATTTAAAATATAATTCTTTATTCTTTAGTCAGTGTGTATTGTTTTGCGACGAGAGACAAAAACAACTTAAAAAAATCAACTACATTTGTTTTTTTAATTTTTCAAAAAGAAATCATGATTTTTTTGATTTTATTGATTTTTTGAGTTTTTTTTATTTTTTTATTTTTTTAATATTTTTTTTTTATTTTTTTGTATATTTAA